>BMAV01000690.1:486062-519752 GCA_019973955.1 Trichonephila inaurata madagascariensis
TTTGCAATACGAATATTAAAAAAATCTTCAAATCAGTTTCAGTAGTTTTTTATTTGTTTCATTTTAAAAAATCTCATAGCCAATCATTTCGTATTATTTTCAACTACTTCACCACTTATTTTTAAACAATAGAACTGTATTTTTTCTTTTTTTTAATTGAAGTGTTATATTGACATTTCGCGTGTTAATAGGAAAATGTTCAATTTTTTTCATCTCAGTATTAATTTTTTTACTTATTTATTAAACATATTTTAGGTTAATGTTAAACTATATAAATTCGGTGAACTGTCTGAGAGAAAAATATTTTATTAAAATATTGCACCACCACAACAGAATTTTGAAATGTAAATTAGAAAACCTTTTTGTAAAATTTAGTCAATTTATTTCATTGGAATTTATATTAATTCCAAAATGAAGTTAACTTTATTAATATTATAACAATTCTTTTTACTTCAATGAGTAAGTATTAAAATTTAAGGCTCTAGATCAGTGATTCCCAAAGTGTTCCATACAGACCCCCAGGGATCTATGACGACCTTCAAAGGGGTCCACGCTAGCAAAAAAATAATTTGGGGGTCCATGGTAGTTGGTCATGGTAAATGAAGGTCTATGATTGTGGCTCTCATTAAACCAGATCATGACTTTAATTTTCAAAGAAAATTTGATCTAGTGGAAACCAAATCCTACCAATTTAACTGTTTTATTTACTAAATTTAGTGAGGTTTATTTATGGTTACTATATATATATGTGACAGCATAAGTTTTATTAAGACAATGACCATTTCAATATTTCTTTCCAGAATTAGGCTATAGAAGTATAATATTGGACGTTGCAAATTCTCTCAGTTTGTCACAAACAATCTGTCAGGACATTTTACCCTATGTTCAGCATTTAAATGCCCTTTACTCAGATTTTGAAATTAGGTTTGAGATAGCTTTTTTCATAGCAATACCACTGTAGACAATGAATTCATATAGTCACATTGAAGAAAAAGACATATTACACTAGGAACTGATCAGAATAGGCCCTAACGCAGATCTTAAAATAAAATTAAGAAACGAATGTCAGCAATTTTGGCTTTAAAAAAGACATACCTGTTATTTGTATCGAATTATGTAATATCATGAGAAAGTTTTTGTTTTTCCTAGTGAGAGGGAGTTTCAGTGAGTTTGCATATCTCAAAAACAAAAAAACTGGACACTTAACTAACAAAAAGAGATTTAGGGTTAAACCTGACTAGATTTATATTAAATGTTAAAAAATTGTTATTGAAGCACCAGATTTCTCCCTCTACTTAAAAGCATTTGCTTGTTGTTCAGTTATTTTATGTATCAATTTAATTCATTAAAATGTGTGCTTCTCAAGTTTTAAACGCTAGTTAGAAATTTAATTCTTTTTCAAGTAAGTAGTAGTACCAGCTGCTAAAAAGACATTTAAATTGATAAATTTGCAAAAATTCAGGTATTAGGTTCAGGGGTCTACCCGAAACTGAAAAACATGGCAAGGGGTCTTTGAGACAAAAAAAGTTTGGGAACCTCTGCTCTAGAGATAATTTGGGCTAAAGTACCCCCCCCCCCCTCTTTTTACTTCAGAATGAAATTAAACTAATTGTTTCAATATTTTTTTAATGTGCTCAATTCATGATGGTCACTTGAAAAAGGCAAATGCATGTTTTCCATTGAATTCAAAACAAACATTCAATAAGTTGTACATGTTGTTCTATTTGTGAGACATAGACACAATCAAAACATTTCTTCAAAAAGTTTTTAAAATTTAAAAAAAAATCTTATTTTATGCTTCTTTTTAAAGTAAAATGCATTTTGTATACCTATGATCATTATTATTGTTGACAAATATGTGCTTTTTAAAAGAAAGTTTCTGTATAGAGCAAAAGTTGGCAACAACGAAGCGCATGTACTGATTAAGCTGGAAACACATGATTACTTTTAACGTGTTACTTCGACGTCACATGAGTTTTGAACAAATTGGCTTGAAACCCGTAATTATCATTATCATGTGACTATGACATCACACGAATTTAGCCCATTAAAATTTGATTCGAAAGTGACTCATACAAACGCTAAGAAGAAGACCATAGATGTTTCTATGTGCGTCGAGAGGATGAGTTATTTATTTTCCTTTAATTATTTAATCTTTCATATTGCATATCAAAACAACGCAATAATCCTTGACCATTTTCTTAATAAGCATTAAATGATACACCTAACAGCTTTTACAAAAGCAATTTAATTATAACAAGTTAAAAAACAATGACTAATTTTCTTACTCAGAGTTAAATAAAATACAACCTCACTTGTCTGTCTTGTGAATCATGTTCCAGATGAAGATATAACGATTCCTTCAATGGTTCACTCACCTTATAGAAAGTTTTTCTTTTAGAATAAAATGTTTTTAAAAAGTTTAAAATAAAGCTCGCATCAAAAACTGAGTTTTTATTTACTTCTAATCTGAATTTTATTTAGAAGCGTTTATATATATATAAAAAAAAGTTACCAAAAAGGAGGGAAAAACATGGAAGAATGAAATTTTTCAGTTACGCAGATAAAATAAATATGTAGTATCATTTTTTTTTTGTAATCAATTGCGCGGAGATTAATTTGTTCTGTCTATAAAGTCTTCTCATGATACCTTTTCTTATTGTTCCTTTCTCAACATACAAGAAACTGAATGAAAAAAAGTATAATTTAAAAACTACATAGACAAAACAAATTAATCTCCACGCAATTTCTTTGCAAAAAACATTGCTACACATTTATTTTACCTGTCTAACTGAAATATTTTGCTCTGCCGTGATCTCTTTTGTTGTCTATTTTTTGTTTAACTGACTACGTTTAAGGAAACAATAGTTTTTTTTTTTATTGTCTGAATTAGAATTACTTTATATTTCCCTTTCGTTACCAAAAGCATTCATTTCATTTTATTTCAAAATCTTCACAAGAGAATTAAATTAATAAAGAACCAGACATTTTTCATGTTCAAAATTCTCGTCAATCTAAAAATTTGAAAAATTCTAAAAAAAAATTAAATTTTAAAAAAATTAGTGAAACGTTCGTAAAAATCCGTTTTTGCTTTATAATCACCGACTATTCAGTTAAGATTAGATAATAAATTGTTCAAAGTAAAAAAAATTATATATACAGGGTGGTCCCAAATTCATGGTACATACTTTAAGGGCAGTACCGGACAATTGGGAGTGAAAAACAATCATTTATTGCATGGGAATGTATGGGCGCAAGTGACGCGGGGAGGCACAAACACAGAAAATAAGAGATGGAAGGAAAGATAAAGTGTTTATTGAAAGCGTCGTTGACAAGTGTAATATTTACAATAACTGTTCTGCATATAAGCTTTGTAATCCAGCTGCAGCACTCATTGCAGTACCACCCACTGGCAGCCGGAGAAGATAGTCTGTCTGTTCAAAGCTGGTACTCGCTGAAAATGGAAGAGGTGCAAGCGATTTTCGTTTAACTCTCTACGAATAGTCTGATGACTCACATTTACGTGATGAGCTACAGCTCTTGTACTTAACTCGGGTCTATCAACCACAACGTTCAAGATGTTTTCTTCCAGGCTTGGGCTGCGTACAACGCTTCGTAACCAGCATCATGTCTGATAACGTGGAACGAACGTATTTCACGAAATTGATGATGTAACCGCTGCAAAATTCTTTTATCCGGCTTTCGTCGAACAGGAAACTGCGCGTGATACATTCGTAAAGCAGCTTTGCCGTTACCATTTGCACGGCCGTCCATGTAATTCATGTCTGCATTTAAGGGAGAGACAAATACTACTTGCAGTGGAGTTTTAATTGAACTACCTGGCCACGTCATCAAATTTAAGAGAAGAAATGCTGATCATGCTTCTGTCTTTAGAACGGAGTTAATAGCTATCTATACTGACAGACAGCCGATCATCCATCCAACATTTATCGAATTGGCCATCTATCGGCGGCAGCACCAGCAGGAGTATTCTTCACCTTTTTCAACAGCTTTCGGATCGGCACCCTATTCATCTACAGTGGGTCTCTTCTCATGTAGGCCTTCTCGGGAACGAAGTTGCGGACGACCTTGCGAAGGCGGCTACCAGCAATCCTGTGGATCCGGAAGACCACATGGTCCTACTGATCTACTCCAGGACTAAAGAATTAACATGTAGAACCTGGGTAGTCCCTCCTGTACACCCATGGTACTTTCAAAGACACCCTGGATCCACCATATCATTCAAGGGTTCCAGATCATATCAAATGGCATTCTCACGATTTACGACTGGTCACTTGAAGTGCATGAATTTTGAGGGTGGCAAAAGAAGCTTCCCAATTTGCCCCAAATGTAACATCAGTCCTTTTTCTCCTCAGAACATTCTGCAATGTCTGGGGTTTTTCTGTGAGAAGGCTGCTGCATCCCCCCTGCTGTTCTTAGACTTTGTACAGATTTATGGACTCATGGATTTGGTCTAGTTTCACTAGACCAGATGGGGATTAATCCCACCACCATGTCTGCATTTTCCGCATACATAAATTTTCCCATAGTAGACGTCAGCACAATTGCGAATGGAGCTTTCCCTTACTGAGATGCATCATGTTGAACTGTGGCTAGACATCTACTGCCTCCTACCGGCAATGCAACCAACCAATAACTCCATTTCTCTTTTCTTTTATTTCCACTTTTTGCGCCTCGCCACGTCAGTTGAGCCCATACATTCTTATATAAAAAAATGATTGTTACTCACAATGTACTGTATCTACCCTTGAAATTTGTACCATGAATTCGGGACCACCCTGTATACACCACATTTTTCTTTTCAATTTGAAGTCTACTCTCTCTTATTCCATATATACATATTTATATTTAATGTTGATTATATTAGCTCATAAATCTTTTCCAACCAAATCGCTGTAGATACCTAACCAAATGATAGTTAATTAATGCAAGCGGAATATCATTCAATAATCCGTTATAACCTCCGATAATTAATTTTGAATTAGAATTGAGGCTTGAACAAATGTAGAATACTTATAGAGACGTATTCATTAATTGGGAGCAATCATGTGCACACATAAAAACTTTGTTATTGAAAGTTTTTTGAGAATTGATGAAAATTTTAATGACGGAAAATAACAATAACAACAAAAATAAAAAGAGGATGTTTATCTACCTTAAAACTGCAATCAGTTAAATGTCATCATTTAACAATACGTAGCAGAAAATAAACCTTGCTTCCTATAAACATGAATTTATTAAGTGATTGAAGTGTTTACTTTTAAAAATAAATAATAACAGTCTGATAAAAATTTATCTGTTAAAAATTTTCATTTTCCAAAAGGAAAAAATGTAAGATTGTCTGATGTTACGAGTTCCGTAAAATCTAAATACAAATGTGCTTAAATCAGTGGCCCGCACAGGAATTTTTCCGGGGGGCGGGGGGGGGGGGGGAATTCCAAAGTCCACTACATTTTCGCGTATTATACCCCAATACGCCACCAAACTTATTCTTTTGATTTTGTCAATTGTCGTTTACAAAATACAGTAAAAAATAAATTGAATAATTAGCATTAATTAATAAAATAAATTATTTATAAACAATACTTAATTAAATTTTATGTACAAAAAACATAGAAATATAATCAATAGAAAACAAATCAAGGACAATGGGGGGGAGGGTCCGGACACTGGTACCCCCTCCCCTATTTGTGTGCGCCACTGGTTTAAATCGATATGTGTTCATCAATAAATGGTTCTTGGTTCTTTAAATAAATACTCTTGCTTCGCTTTTTTCTGTTTTAAAAAAATAAATTATTTTACTTATTAACTACAACCTAAACCTTTTTTCAAAAATTATTTATATATATATATATCTTGGAAACTCATTTTTCGATGACAAAGGGTTCACGACTTCTTTCTTTAAATCGTGATTTTTTATAGCGATTTCAAACAATTGCTCTAAAAAAACAAAGTTCCAAGCTGCAAAACTATGTCTTAGAAGATAATTCTTCCTCAATCCTAGCCAAATAACCACTTTTTTGTAAACTCACGCTCCATTTAGTGGCAACAAGGAAAAGTGAACTCCGTAAAATGATCTACTCGTCCTTTTTTTTTTTTTTTTCCTTTTGTCGGATTCGGTTTCATTGTTTGGCGTTTCAAGTTGAATCTGAATATGATTCGCGCAGCAAATCAGTCGTGACATCCGATTGTAGAAACGTTGTTTCAAAGTTATTGAGTAGTATGTTTTCAGTTGTGGTGGATTGTTGATCAAATAGTGGAAACAGTGCCATTCTCTTTTCTAGAAACCGGTATGGGCTTTCGTGTGCGGAGTTATGTATTGCGGGTAAGCAAAATAGTTTAATGCAATATATTCTTTGAACATCATTTTAATTATTAAATGTTTAAATGTAAAATTATATACAAACTTATAAATTCGATAAAGCTATTAATTATAGAAATATGATTAACATGTTTTTAAAACGTTTAAAAATAGCAATGTGTATTTTCATTCATTTTAATAAATTTGTAGAAGGCGACCTATATAAAATAAATTGTTTATGACGTGAGAATGTATGTAAAATTAGTTGACATCATTTTTAAATCTAATAAATAATGTATCAAAAAATACTGATTAAAATCTGTTTTTTAGAAAATATATTCATAAATATATGTTCGATTTCGTAAATACATAAATATTTCAAAATAATTCAATTTCTAGGATGATAATAGACGAATTGGATATTATAAATATCGATTTCATAAACCTTTCTCTTTTAAAAAGTTTTATAATTATCTAAATATTGGCCCAAGTTTATTTTCTTATGTGTGAAAATTTTATTATTATAAACGTTATTTTTATAGTATAGAAAAAATAAAATTTGACCGAGAAAAAAAATTAGAAAATATTTTCATACAACATGGCAACACTTCGAATTTTTCATCTGAAATTTCCTTTCGGTTATGTGTCATTTTTATTTTCTTGATACATAAACCAGAAGTTTGTGCAATTTTGCATTATCTCACTTATATCTACTTTAATATTTAGTAGTTTTTTGCGTAATTTTATATGCAATTTAATTATATTAAATCTACTTGGTGAGACTTAAATGCAATTATTCGTTATCTCACTGTCATTTTCTTTTTATTTTGTAGCTGCCTTCTCTTAATATTAGAAAATAAGTTAAAAACCACTTTCCAAGATAGAATATTATGATAATAATGTTTGGATCTAGTTAACTCTCTTCATTACTGGGTAGAGAAAACAGTGTGTGTATTTAATGTATTATACTAAATTCTCTATGATGGAAACTATTTTACTTACATGTAATATGTTTCATATTTCTTCTCTTGTATACCTAAAGAAAATGAGCACGAATTCCATTTCACATTTAAAACTGCATATAGATTGAATTTATATAAATTTAAAAACAATGTTGATGTATATCCCAATAAAGATCAAACCTGTTTTAGAAGTGGGCTAAAATAAAAAATAACAAAATTTGGCTGATTAGTCTAACTATACTTTGAGACTTTATATTGCGCTTTATAAGGTTTTATTTTTATATTTTTTTAAAAATTCTAATTAGATGAATGAAATTATGATTCATTTCTTTTTTGCCTTTGATTTATTTATATTAAATATTAAACCAATAAATATGCTTTAATAATTTATGCGCATTTATACAAGATTAGGTTCTCTTTTTTTCATAAGCAAAAGTTTTAAAATCGATTTCTATGTAAATTTTGAGAAGTATATTTTGCATGTGCAAAAAAAAAGTATTGAAATTTCTGGGTATCTTTTGATATATGTAAAAAAGGAACATCCCTTAAACGATTTCTTAAAAAAACATTGAAATATAACATTTTTTTGTTATTGCTTCAAAATCTACAGTGGGTTGGATAAAACCTTTAATTAGAGCATCTTTTACTTATCACTGGTATATGTTATGGTCATCTGTGAACTTACAGTATTATGTAATACTTGCTAAGTATTACATAACTTCGTAGAAATTTATTAATATTAATGAATTTTTAGTTTAAATTTTCCCAAGTTAAAGTCTTGTTCTTTTAAATTTGAAAGTCATCATTTAGTAATAATGCACAAAAAATTAATATATTTCCCCGAGAATGAGATATAATCAAAAACTAAGTCCTAATATGACTTTTCAGGATGCTCCAATATCCTTAAAATCATGTTCCTAAAATAAGCCGTAATTTTGATTGTCAGCCAAATGTTGCCAGACAATATCGAATGAATAAATATTGCTTCAGCAGCAAATATTGAAGTCTAAATGATTTTACTTTTGGTATGCATAATTTGCTGTATAGAACATAAACAAGTTCTTATTAGTGTCCCTGATATAAATAAAAACGCTCTTAAAGGTCATATTGGTTTTAATAATGTGATCACGCGAGAATTTTATTATTATATATACTCCCATTAATTCTAAAAATTAGTTAATCCCAACACAATTTAATTGTTTATGAAGTTTCTCATAACTTTACTTGTCCAGCATATTTTTAAATTTGCTTATGAAAAAAATAACCCATTACTTTGTAGGGTGTTGCTTAAGTTTTATTTACTTTCAAAATAATTAAAGTTGTCATTTAACTAATAATCTCATCAAATAAGTATTAAATATAATCATTATTTTAAAACTCAAGTTGTAATAGTGGTCACTGTGTAAAAAAATACTTTTTTTTACAGACTTTCTAGTTTAATATATTCTAAATGGATTTCCATAAATGTCCCTCTTTTTCCATATTTATGACACTTAACTTCATATAACGATTTTTTTTTTTACATAATGAGTTTTCATATTGCAATATATTATGTTTTTCTCCGTCTCGTGTCACAGAAATGTAATTAGAAATAGTCTGAACTGCTTTTACGGCGCCATCTATTTTCTTTTCTCGTCACTTCACCATCCAAAATTCTTTGAAACGTATTTTTTCTTTTAAATATTTTAAATGTCGAGTTACATCTTTTAATAAATAACTCTTGCAGACAGTTGTCCCATCCCGTTATCAAATTGCACTTATTTGCTTCTATTGTAAGTGACAGATATTACTAGATGTTTAAATATCGATGTGACTCTTCCTCGTATGGAAAATCTAAAATAAATTCCAGGTAAAAAGGGTCGTTTAGTCTCCCCCCACCCCCTCTAATTCATACGAAATGAAATGAAAAAAACTCGTTATTTCGCTTGAATTTGAGAACTCAGTAAAATAACAATGCACAAGAAAAAAAATATATTCTCTCTCCTGCTTCGCATTTCTTTATTATTGAAATATTAAAATTTTCACTGTATCTAAAGGTACTAATGAAAAAGTTTTTACTTACAGAATAAATTCTTATAAGGATCAATAAAATTGATAAAAGCTTCTAACCTATACAAGGCTTCTTTTTTTTGTTTATTTTTCTACTCTTTCCCCTAAGATGCGTTTCTGCACAATCTCTTTATCATAGCATTAAAGGTAGCCTAACTTATACATTTAAATAATTAGGTTTTACTTTGTTTAATGAAAGTTGTATCAGAGCAGTAATTAAAGACTTGAGGATCTCGAAGTAGCAAATGTTAATGGGGCTTTCTTTGCCCTTTATTATTTCCTCCAACTTTAACCACTTTTTTTTATGATTGATTATTTTCTTAAATGTTGAAATAATTTTATACACTGAAATAGAGTGAAAAAAATTATTGATAAGTTTCTCGCTGATGTGTTCCATCATCATTATTATTTTTATTTTGATTGTATCCTATTGTCACACAAATAAAATATAAAGAGTGCTGTTTGTATTCAATGAGCTAAGTTCATGTGACATCATATTCACATGATAAATGCAGTCACACGTTTCTTGGCAATCAGTTCATGCGCTTCGCTGTTGCCAACTTTTGCTTTAAACAGAAACTTGCCTTTAAAAAGTACATATTTGTTAAAAATAACGCGTACAGGTAAAAAAAATGCTCTTGATTTAAAAGTAAACACATATACGATTTCTTTCAATTTAAAAAAAAAAACTTTTTGAAGAACCTGAATACTTAAACAACTTTACCCAATTCTCAAATTTGAAATATTTTCTAAAACTTTACAAGTAGAACATCAAGCCTAATGTTAGTTTTGAATGTGATGATTGAAAAACACATGATTGAGTTAAGAATATAACCGTCATGAATATAGCCCATTATAAATATTCTGTGTTTCTAATAAATTTTTTTTAAATATCAACTTGAAAAAAGCGAATATAACTATCACTAGCGAAAGAAATTTATCTTTTAGGTTTTTTAAAACAAAACTCTTAATATAAAAAAAAATCAGCCTATATTTTTCTTCTCGCCTTTTTAAACTCGGAGTTAGCCCCCCCCCCCTCCTCGTGATAGGTAGGGCCCTGCGTCGTATTGGAGCGTATATGCGCTATTATTTAGAGGGTTGTAATTATAAACAATGATTCATTCAGGTATCCACTTCGTCCCCTGACCATGATTTGGAATAACAATTATTTTTTTTTACCGATAGCTTTCGTACAACTCCAGAGTGACTTTTATTGTAATTAATTAATTTCAGCCATTATTAGATAATTAAGATGTTATTTTAGTCATTGTTCCTCTTTCGATATGTTTACAAAAACTACAGCAATTAAGATGCAGACCATCGCGATAGATAATGTACGAGTGAAGTTATGGTTTTAAATCATGAGTACTCAACCTTGTTTTCTGCCGGACCACATACATATATTAGCTTTTTCGCGCGGGCCGTAACATGAGGATTAATGAAGGAGGGAAAGAGAGAGAGAGAGAGAAATGCTTTAAGACCAAGGTAACATAGAAAATTTGTGGAAAATTGATCAAAATATTAAAACTCCTCTATTTTGCTTTTTTTAATTGTTATTTTTTATTTTTGTCACTGGATTTTTCTAAATTAGAAGCATTTAAGAATCACTACTTCTCAATTTTTGCTTCAGTAAACGGTTTCATATGATTACCAATAATTTAACAAATTTCATAGGGTGCCTTTGTTACCACTATGACATTACCACTGACAAAACACTTTTTTGCTGTTGTAGAAATTATTCAAGAAAGCCTATCTATTACCTCTTGAAAGAGATCTTCGAGGAAAAGCATCATTGAACGCGTGATTCCTGTTAAATGGTATTTTTTAAATACAACACTTTCGCGACAAATCAAACAATTACTGATTCATGCTTGCTTTTCCCTGCAGATTAGTCAACTTCCCAATCATCTTGAAACAACTTAATTTCCTCGAATATTTTTCGCTTGCAAGATACGAAAGATAGCTAAAAATTAGTTCCACTCATAAAATAGTCGCTACTCCACTATTGTCTATTATCACTAATCAGGAAAGAATATCAGTTCGCACCCATACGACATCAACAGCAAAAATCAAAATTGGTATGTTTGATTCTTAACAAAGACTTTTCCGCCAAATTTTTATAAATAAATGAATTTTTCAGAGCAATGGGGCCATGACCGGGCCACTTAAGGTATCCGACTACGTTCGGAACCGTGATTTTGCAAGAGCGTATAAATAGATAATACTTATGATATTTAGTGTCACTTAGATTAGAAAATATATATAAAATTGTTTTAAGAATAGTATTACAATAAAAAATTATTTAAGTAAAATATTTTGACAAAAAATGAATATAGAATGACACATTTTCAAAATATTCTCTTGTGAAAAATGCTTCTATTATAATAATATTTTACCTGTATATAGCTCGCTCAGGCCGCTGTACAGAGGCTCAACTAGAATTTTTGAAATATATAACTTAGAAGTGGGTTTATCCATGTTTTACGACAACAGAGGGGAGAAATTTTAAGAAAAAACCGCCGATAATTATTTCAATGGGTTGTAACTCTGAAAATAATGTGAATTTTTCAAAATTCATAGTTGAGCCTCTGTACAGAGGTCTGAGCTATATACAGGCAAAAAATTATTATAATAGAAGCATTTTTCACAAAAGGAGAACATTTTGAAAAAAGGTTATTCTAAGTTAATTTTTTGCCGAAATATTGTATTTAAATAAAAAAAAATTGTCAAAATGTCCTTAAAACAATTTTATACATGTATTCTAGTCTAAGTGACACTAAATATCACGAAAATTATCCATTTATTCGTTTTTTAAAATTTTGGTTCCGAACGTAGTCGGATACCTTAAAAAGGCCCAGTGGGCCGCAGGTTGAGTATCGCTGGTTTAAATCCTTATTTCACTGAAGAAGCAATGTAATGGGCACTTTCAGCTAAATTTCGCTCACATAGAGAAAAGGTTACGAAAGTAAAGCACAATTCAACTAATCAACTCATCAGTTGATCATAGTTATAATTACGATTCTAATTATTAAGATTGGGGAAAAAATTCTAAATTACGAAATTGTGACCAGTAATCTATGTGTAATTCTAAAAATGGTTGTTAGTTTTGTATCAAATTATATGAAAATTTTGGATTCGTCTATGGCTCAAAAAAGAGGAATTCTCAAGGTCGCATTATTTGTGACTAATGTTTCAGCCAAGTCGCGCGTGTTCAAGTTCTAAAAAGATTCGTCTATCATAGGCCGATCCATGTTAAAATCCTCGCAGTCGTGGGGCTTGGACTTAAAGAGAGCAGGATACCAACTTAGGTTTCGTCATCGTAATTTACCTGTGTTTTAAAATTACGTCCTTCGTCAACAGCCCTCTGGTTGCTTCGAAGTATACAACAATCAATCGAGATTTATCTTTATTCGAAGTACAATGTCGGAACAAAAGTTATTCTCAATAACTATTTATTGCTAATCTCAGCTGGATATACCCTAATATCACTCTCAACGCGGATAAAGGGAATTAAATTTTCATATAAATACATTAGTTATTTAATTTAATTAACTATTTAAAAACAATTGCTTCATTATTTATGTCGTTTATTCTTTTTCTTTATTTCTTACCGCGAAATTGCAAATATCATGAACTTTTACTAATATAGTGATGCATTAACGAATATAGTAATCATATACTAATCTCGAGTTGTAAGCAAGTTTCTATGCTTATTTACTTAAAAAAAATTAATACAATTAATTATTAAAATTAGTAAAATTAAGAACAGTTATTTCATGTGTATTTCAAAATATTCATTTGCATTTATTTTCCTTTTCTCTCGAATTATAATTTAAAGAATCAAATGCCGATGCCACTTTGTTCCTTTCAGGTAATTAAATATAAAATTACTAGGTATATCCCTATTAGCTGCAGTAATTGTGAGACAAATTAAAACGAGAAATTTTTTCAAAGTTCGTCATACATTTCAAGAAACTCAAAAGAACATCAAATCCCAATAAGTATTCAATTAAACTGCTTCATCATCACTGAAATAAAAATCTTTAAAAAGAGGTCCAGTCGTCTCTATTTTTTTTTATTTATTTATCATAACCTTATATTTAAATAAGTGCAAATGTACTTATAAAAATCTAACTATATCACAACTCCTAATCTAACATGAACTCGTGTGATGAAATAAAACTTTTTTTTGGGAGAATATTTAAAGTAGTTTATTATTTAGTACAATAGAATTGTAGTTATCTTACAATAGGAAGACACACAATAAAGTTTTAAAGCATTGTAATTATAAAGATAAGTAAAGGTACAATATTAAAAATTGAAAAAATTGCGTCATTATGCATTATGATTTATTTCTTGATACGCGATTACATTTGTTTTTGTCATCATATAACGTCGCAGCATCACGTGTTATCTTTTTTCCCAAAAGAAAATCTACGTAATTGCTCGGGTGTTGGTAATCTCGCAGCATTTTTGAGGGGAGGGGGAAACCCTTGCGCGCGATAAAGCGTTATCGGAAATGGTACATATTTTTTTTTATCCCTGAGTAGCGCATTATTTATTTTAAAGCTATTAACATTCAAAAGTGTTGGTTTATTCTGCATAGCTCGCAATTGAATATTATTTTGTGATCCTTAATATTAACATTTTTCACCCGCCTCATCGGGCTGTTTTAAAAATGGTATTTCGTAACCAAGTAAGAAATTATTTTTATACTATATAATAAACATGAACGTCAAATTGAATGGCAGAGGGAATTTTTCATTAATGATGAAGTTGAGTTATTTCATATACAAAATGAGTCAAGATTTTCCGCATGCGAAATAAATCTCTAGCCTTTTGATATGCTAAATATACTATTCTCACTTTTCATATGTAGATTTGGTCTGTATTGAAGCTCAGTATGCTTATGATATTTTGTATCATTTGTTACGTATCAAAAGTTTTTGTGTGATAGTAATTTACTCATAAATTTTAAATTCATAATATAATATTCAATAAAAATAATTTGTAGCAAAAATTCTTACGTGACCGAAGTTATTAAGTAACTGCTTGTTTTTATACGTCCATTAAAATTTTCGTAAATATTTTATGCACATTCGTCTTTCTAATATTGTTATAGGTTTTTTCTTTTTAACGAAAATGTATGAAATTGTAAAGAGATATTTCGTTACTCGGATGGTAAAAGCACAATTTAGTGTCAAAATAGAATAATTTCTTCCGAATCTTAAGAAATGAAATATAACTTTTTTTAACATCGTTCTTATATTTTATTTTACCGTGTTATAAGGACCATATATCAAGAAAATAAGAATCGTTTGATATTTTTTCAGTTTCTAGAAAAAATAAACATAATTTGTGTGTATGTTTATTATTATGTGTATTGTATGCATATATTATTAATTTGTGTGCATGTCGATTACGAAATGCTTTATTAACATCTAAAAATTGATTCATTTTTAAAAAATTGTAAAAAAAAAGCTTATATAAATCTGAACTAATTCTTTAACAAGTATGTGTAAGGGCATTTATCTTTATCTTTGAATAAATGACTAAGTTCTTTAAAATAATGTTTTTTTAAAAAATAAGGTCACAGTATTCAGTTGATTACAGTAACAATGTTTCTGTTAATGACTTGCACTTTCTTTTTCAGTTACATATTTTTAACAGTTTTGTGTCGATAAAAATTTATTTGTAAGATTTTGCTATATAAATTGCTAAGACTTTTTTTCATATTATTTTTTATTTTATTTATTTTTTCCCCTTTTAAAAAAAAGTACTGTAAAAAGGATAAACTTTGATAATTTAATGAGACTATAAAACCTAAATACAACTTAGAGCGTATTTTAATTCCCACATTGGTATTCAAGTAAAAACTTTATGAACTGGAAGACGAATATGTAATTTTTTTATTATGATGATGATCGATGATTAGTGTAATTATGAGAACTCTGTTTGCCACTACATATTATATCTCTAAAAAAGTAAAATACATAATACAAACATATTAATAACAATAATATGTTTGATTATGTGAATGTTATTTTTCAAACAAATTATATTATTATTATTACTATTATAGAATCCATAGTATCAAATGTTGGAAAAATCAATATTTATTTTAAATTTCATTATTTTTTAACAATAAAAATAAAAACAGTTAAGTTTATTTTCGACATATATTCAAAATAATATATTTTTATCAAAACCTTATCCTAAATAAAGGTGAAAAATTTAGTTAGGTAAAACGTTTTATGAATAATTCCTTACGTATTAAGTAGGAAAAAATTCCTAAATTCCTAAGTTGTTCTAAGTTGTATTATTTCACACGCTATAGAGTTATGATAACATTTTTTAAATGTTCCAATTTTCCATTGAACATAAACGTAGAATTTTTCGTGGGGGAAAGTCCTATTTGGTTTTTAGAAGTGGATCAATATTTAATTTATTCCATTCATTATATTGAAATGAAACACACATTCGCGGATAAACTTGTATATTTCCACTTTTTCCTAATTATATTCATTCTTATTATTCAAAAAAATATTATTTGGATTCCTGAAGTATTAAGTTTAATAAATTGCTTTCTTGTAGATTTTTTTTCGTTCCATTTAGCGCTTATACTATTAACGACTAAACACAAAAGCAGAAAGTAGCTTTACAAAAACGAATAAATAAAAAATGCAAAATTGATTATCGAAATGAAACTCATACGGTTTAAAAAAAGATTCCCCCTTTTTTTAATTTAGATAAAATATTTTGATGAATATTCTTTTCTTTGGCGTCTGTAGTCAATTATGAAATTCTAATGAAACGTTAATTAAAACCATTTCTTTTTTATTTGATGGAAAAAAAAACGAAAGATTTTCAAAATAAAACTAATTTATTTATATCGATTCAAGGCATAAAATACAGGAGGTGAATTCAGATTAAGAAATGATTACATGTATTTAATACAGTATTGTTTTTCTAGTTTTTTTCTTTAAAAATGCAAAATTAATAATGTATTAATTTTATTTCCTCAGGCTATATGAATTTTAATTATTTCTACACGAAATTCTATCTTTTCATTTAATCCATGCCTTTTACGTCGCATAAATAAAATTTTAATGTACATGTATAATTAAAAGATGTTTTATAAACTAGAAAAACTTAGAAAAACTATTACACCAAAAGCCACAATCATGAAAAAGCGATGCAAATGAAAATGTAAGGTTATGAAACAATAATTCCCCATAATGTTATATTTATATTTTATTTAAGGAAATATTATTTTTTCTCTAATATTATTGTTTTCTTTCTATCGTAGAAAAATTTTAAAATGACATGTTTCAACTAGGTCTTGCTCAAACCCGATAAAACTTTAAAATCTGGATTTCGGTTTTTCATTAAGGAAAAAATCAGTTAATCGATTTTTAATCTTGTTTTTTCTGAGTAAAGAATAAATAAACGTTTACTGAATATATAAAATAAAACCTATCTTAAATATAGAAGAGCTATAAATCAAAGATAATAAAAATATACAAGACAAAATTTAGATCTTTAAGAATTATATATTTAAGAATTACGTATATAAGATTTGTTATATTAAGTATTATATAAGAAAATTTACACAAAGAATTGTGTGCTGTGAAATAAAAAAAAGAACACAATTCTCTCATTATTCCATTATGTGAAAAAATTTAAAAGTAATATAAAATAGAATTTCTAAAACTTTTTTTTGGATAAAATAATATTTAAAGAAAGCTTATGCATCCAACAAGTCAAATTTCATAGAATAAACATAATTTAGCGCAAAAATTACCGTCTGTCTAAGAACCTCACTTTTTGTTGAAGTAGGTTGAATCTATGCAAGTGCATTTAGTAGCTACTTACTTGAGATTTAATATAAGGTAATTCGGAGGAAGACGCTACAGTTAAAGATTTTTCGATTAGTATATTGAAAATTGAAATGACAAGACCATGAAAAAAATATACCTTATTTTTCAATATTTAATGGGCTCAATTCATGACGTCACATGAAAAAAACAAACACGTGTTTTCCATTGAATTCAAAACAGACTTTAAACTAATTGTACTTGTTGTTCTATTTGTAAAACTCAGATATAATTTCAAATTTCATATTTGAGTAAAGATGTTTAAATGTTAAGAAAAAAAATTTCTCTTCAAAAAGATTTTTTTTTAAATTAAAAAAAATCATATTTTATATTTATACTTTTAAATAAAATGCATTTTGTATACATATGTACTTTTTTAGAGAAAGTTTCTGCAAAGAGCAAAACTTGGCAACACCGGAGCGCGTGAACTGATTAGCTGGAAACACTAGATAGTTTTTATCGTGTGACTATAACGTTGCATGAGTTTTCGAATTGATTGGCTAGAATCACGTGGCTTTCACTATCATGTGACTATGACGTCACATGAATTGAACCCATTGGGTATGCATACAAGTTAATTCTCTTCTTAGTATGAAAATAAATAAGAAATTTAATCTTAAAGAAATTCATTTAATTGTGGCATCTTCCCCCATATATGGGGGAGATGCCACCAGTCATGGAGTAAGATGCAACACCGCCACAGTAAATAAAAAAAATAAGACAAACATTACCAAATTAAATGTGAAATATAACAATAACTGTATAAAAACAAAAAAAAAATTAAATTCTTTCATAACTTGTTTGCTAAAAACGAATTTTCCGGCAGGATGGTCTACAGCAGGCTGAAGTAGTAGTTGACAACATCCCTGCACATCCTCGTTCTATGGAGATCCCCTGTGTCATCCTCACAGCCTAATTATTAATTTTAATTATATTTTATACGGTAATATACAATGTTATAAAATCAAAAAAAAAAAAAAATTAAAGTTCATTTCATTTATTTCTGAACCATGTGGCATCTTCCTCCAAGTATAGGGGTCAGATGCCACACACGCTTATCGCCTTATTGCTGCAGTGTTATGGCAGTTTCTATATGCTTCGTATGTGTAACATTATGCGTAACTCACTTATATTGCTAATATTAAAAATAGTACGTATGAACTTTAAATATGAGGAACAGAATATTATGAAAGTTGTTCTCACCATTTTAAATGTTTAAAAGATAGAAAAATAAAGCCGATTAAAGTCAATTAATTCAGATAAATTCACAAGCCACACTCAATTTCGGACCAGACTCTTCACAAGAGTGGCTCCAAATTGCCATCTATTGACGCATAAAAGTCCTATTTATCTTCCTCCGTATTACCTTATGGTATATTATATGCACACAGGCTATTCATTTTAGAAAATTTAATATATTTTGTTTGTGAATATAATAAACAAATATATTAACATTCAAAATCCATTTATTTCGCTATGTTTTATATTTGAATTTAAATAAAATAAAAAAGTACAAGATAGTTACTTCAGAAATAACAGAAGAAAAATAAAATTATTTATCACTTTAAAAAATTATATACTTTCGGTTTTGTGGAAAAACTTGATTCTTGTGATTAAATAATTTTAGCGATCGATTGACCGGTTTTCAATTTCTTTCTGTCTAGTTTCAGTTTAAGAAGAGAAAAATTTTGATATAATTAACTGTTCAACTTGGCTTTTTTAAAATTATTTTAGTCCCAATAAAAACAAACTGGCGGAACTTAAGAATATTCATATATTGTGGGATCTGAAAAGTGTCATATATATAGCAAGCTCATTTTAAGGTGTTATAAGCGATGCGGAAAGTTATGAATCCAGCGTCAAGCTAGATATTAAAACCGCATCGTACATTTGAATAAACTTGACATTTTCCATAAAGATTGAGACCTTATTTTCCCAACTGGATAAATATTTATTTTCCATAATTTTGAAAAAAAAATTCCAAAATGAATATTTTCTAATTTAATTCCTTCGTGGGGTGTTATTATTCTTAAAATATTTGTACTTAATGTTTTACGGTAAATGTTTTTAAGAAATGATTTTGTTTAAAGGGAAAAAATTTAATATTTCACTAAGAGTTACTATTTTATGCAACTATTAACAATGAATTCATGAAAATAATTTCACTCCTATTGCGTCAAAATATCATAGAAGTTCATACAAAAACAAATATAAATTCAGTACCTTTTCAGAAAATAATCACTTGCTCCGTATATTAAATCTAATTTCCATTTTGGCCGTCTGAAATATCTCGCGGTTTATGTTACACATCGTACATCCCTTTCATAATTTTGTGAAGTATTTGCATAATATCGCATGTAAAATGAAGTTTTGGAAGGATAATTCCCCGATCTCTCCTACTTTGAAATTGAATATTTAAATATAAATGCGTGTGGGATATGAAAGGATTATTTACTAAGATTTATAAACAAATAAATATTCAGTTAAAGTTTTGCTTAAAGACGTATAAAGCCGTTTTGAATAACAAATATCTGACATTTTAATGTTGAAATAATTATAAATGCAGAATTTTTTTTCTTGTCTTTTAACTTCTATGTCCTCTATTTAAGCAACAGTAAAAAAAAGGTATATAAGTTCACACATTTTCAATTTGAGCTTTCTGGATGAAAAGTCTGTAATGATATTTAAATCAGTTAAAAATTATACATTAGTATATTGTTGCTACCAGCAGCAACTTAAAAATAGGATTCATTCAGAAAAACTCATATCTGATAATGTGTAACAAAGATACAATACATTTTGAAATTTCGCGGTATTAGCATTTTTTAACTATTCAATACAATTGTTTTTTATAATCTATTGCAATGTTTTTTCTCTTCATGTTTAATCAGAACTAAAATATTGTTATCAAACATGTTTTATTTCACATTCGAGAGCTTTCGGATAAGTTATCTCTAGGCTTGTTTTCCTCTTCCCAATGTCACGGCTGATAGCTTATATTCTCTACTGCACTACTAACCCAGAATAAATTATGAATACTTTTTTGAATAAAGATAGTTAAGCTCTCATTTGGAAAAGTTCCTCTCAGCAGTATTTTTTTAAAGTATTGTTTATAACAGGGGGGTGGGGGCAACCTATGGCACGTGGTACCGTTCTCAGTGGCGGCACTCTGCACTATTCTACAAGTTTGTCAATCTTGAGTGGATAAAAGTTGATAAAAAGTCTTCTTCAGAATTATGAACATTTACAGAATTTTGAAAAAGTCTGGAAGATAATTCTGAAGATAAATTTACAGGTATTTTGTAAATTATTAAACGTCTTTGCTGGAAAGATTTAATTGTTTGAAAAGAGAAAATTGATATACTCACTATGCTTTCCGTTTTTGGTTTTATATATCTAAAGAAAAAAAAAATTTCCTCATATAAAAAATATTTCGAGTCCGCAAAGAAATTGTTTAACGACCGAATGCTCAGAATCATATCAAATTGAAAGTAGCAAATTATACCCCTGATTTTGGGATAAGAAAGTGGTGATGCAAGCCCTAGGTTCGCATTAAAAACGTTTTATTTATCTTTTTATTTAACTATAGGGAAGGGAAACACTAATATTTTATATGTTGTCTATTTCTTATTTAATAAATACGTTTAAAAATACATAATACATGCACTATTTTATTTTATTTTTATTTTTGTTGATGCAAAAGTAATATTATAGATTTACAGTTTTATATTATATATTGTTCTCTATTCTCTAATTCTGCATGCATTATCGCGGGAATCGAATTGTTTCGAATATTTCCTACTGTGTGGCACGCTGAATCATATTAAAGGATTGGCACGCCACAGCTAAAAGGTTGCCGACCCCTAGTATATATAATGATCGTATAGTATATTGTGCATAGCGCAGTATTGTGAATATAGTGATTATTAACATGGAACAGGGTGTCACGCGTGCTTCCGCTGAGTAAAAAATTGGCAAAACTCACCACAGAGTGCCCCTTCCTCCTCCTCCAACCTTTTTATTACAGTCTTATCTTGATAAATCTCATATTATTGACGCATCTATATCTCGATCAGCGTCTCAGTTGTTGCTAGATAACGTTTATCGTGAAACATCTTGTTTGTTTTTATAAAATAAACAGTAGTATTTTCTTTTTTTATATACTGATTTACTTTTTTTTTTTGTTTTTGTTTATAATCTTTGATTCTCTGAATGTAATTTTGGTCTTTGATTTTATCTGTTTTTGCACTTTATATTATACCTTAATTTTGCAACATAATAATGTTTTTAAGGTTTTTTAATGCTCTCACAAGGAAATCGATGAAAATGACTTAAAAATAACTTTATTCGTTTCTTTAATAAATAAACATAATATTAAAAAGTATTTATTGTAAAACCCCGCTCCCTACTACTTATCTCAACTTCGAATACCCCAATTTGATTAAGAAACCTTGATGTAGAATAAGGCTTTTTATAGTCAGGGTTCCTATCAAAGATTTCAAGAATTCATTTAGGTTAGATGTGGGGGGGGCCCCCCCCACCATTGTATGAGGTTCCATAATTCTATTAACACTTGTAAAATGATTCCAAAATAATTACAGACAAGTTTAAACCTTTCAAAAAATTAATGGAGATAAAAATCATTAAATAGAAGCTCAATAATTTGAAGCTAAGTTTATGTAAATTATGACATGTTACAAATACACATAAATATTTCCCATTTTTTCCTATTTCTTTTATTTTCATCTATTATACTTACGAAGAAACATGTAATTTGTTAACTTTTTTTAAAAAATTTGGCATTTATTTGCCTACAGTTTGTTTATTTTTCAACAATTAAATTAAAAGGTTACTTTTGAAAACCATAATCTAATACTAGGTTTTAGGTGCACCATCAAAAAGAATCACCTCTAATAATTTTCGCACTTCTCAAAGAAGATGAAAAACTTCATATCTTAAAGGCTTTCAAGGATTTAAGTCTATTAAGATTCGAAGGAAATTTAATTTTCTTCTAAGTGTATAAATCAATTAACACGTGCTCGACATCAGAGAGGTGCGTGCCGCTATATACCAATGCTCTGTACCGATATAGTAAGCTAGGTGGCCATGAATTTTTAATTTACATTAGTTAACTTAGTTAACTAACTAGTAAGAAATTTCTTGTACTATGCTCATTGTAAAAGCCTTTTTTCCCCTCGTGTATCTAATTTTTCATCCTGCAAATGGCTTAATTTCAAAATTTATAAAATTCTGTTTGATAATATCTGAACTAAAGAGTTTTTAAAATATGAGCCCTTCATATGTTAATTGAATTTGACGATAAAAAAAAGTTTCAACTCAATGTTTTTGAAAGACATTTATACTAATTAATACATCATTATTTACTAACATAAATAATTATGAATAGTATCATTTTTATATTTAAATTCAGTTACGCAAAAAAAGGAATCAATAACACACACACACACGTGTGTGTGTGTGTGCCAAATCCTTACTAATATTACAAACGTGAAAGTTTTTATGGATGTTTGGTACGCTTTCACGCAAAAACAACTGAATGGATTTTAATGAAACCTTACAATAATATAGTTTATACATCAGAATAACACATAGGCTATAATTTTTAAAGATATTGTGTGATTTGTCCAAAATATAACGATAATTGTCAAGAAAGTAGGACAAAATTCGGCCATCTGCAAAAAAGCCCCGCGACAGCATATATCTATCTTTTATGTATAAAGCAAAACTTTGCATTTTGTTTTGTCTACGCCAGGCTCCAGGAACTGCGAAAGTTTGAAAAGGCGGAGTGTGAGGCTGATTACAATTTTAACATAAAATAAATACAACAAAAAGTAATATTAACGTGTTACACTTCCAGATATAAATTACTTATACTATTTTAAGCGTTCATTACACAAAATTTATAACAATGTGCTACTTTTGCTGAGCAGAGATCTTCTTAGGAAGGTGTTTTCAAAAATCGACCCGCAAAAGAGTTACGGGGAGTTATAGATATAAAAAAAATCCTTTTTATCACAGATATTAGATCTACAGAATTAAAATTTAACAAACAAGGTTTTTTTTTTTTTTTTTTTTTTTTTTTTTTTTTTTTAATGCTTTTTTTGTTGTTGTTGTTTAATGTGCCATTCACGCAAAATTAACTCATTAAAAACTTCTTTATCCTTCAATTTGTATTGTTTAATTTTTCAATACACCCGTGTGAAGAACGAGTATAACATCTAGTCTTTTAATATTTAGATTTTTCATGCCATAGAAACTGTTGAATACAATGTCCTCACGTCAGTGTGTTGAGGTGGAAATTTGGAGAGTGAGAATAAGTATCGACCTCATCTCTCTTAAACTTGATTCAAAATTGAGAAATAATATTCCTCATGTATAGCTTCAAGGTTAGCGACATCAACAAATAATCAATAAATTAAGACAAGAATTTTTATATTAAACTAAAATATTTGCTAACTGCGTGATTTTACATTTTGAAATTTCGTTTTATGTAACATTGAATATAGTTTATTTGAGTAGTCCTCAACACCCATGCAGCCGACAGGTGACGATCCATTGAATAGATGACAACAGGTCACTCAAAAACCATCAACTTATTTCTCTGATGCATTTCTCTTAGATTTGTGTGATTTTCCAAGGAAATCATTTTATATTCCATGTTTACTCATTCTATATTCAATTTTTTGGTAGAACTATTTTATTCTGAAGTAATATTTAAATATAATTAAATTAAAATTATTAAATCAAAAAAAAATATAAACAATCAACTCCCCCCCTCAACGGACCTCGGTAAGGTTATCAAATGTTGATTGGTCCGTGGTGATAAAGGTTCCGAGCTTTGGTTTACATCAGTGTTTCTCAAAGTTACAATATACGCGACCCAATATTCAATCATAATTTTCATCGCGCCCTCCCTCATACAATAACTAGGTATTGAATTCAATAATACTATACTTTGACCTTAAAAGTGCGAAACGACTTTAACCTCTTAAGCGCCCCCGGCGTATATAAACGTCTCGCTAAGCCAAAGCGTTTATTTCTCGGACGTATACATACGTCTTTCCAAAGTACAATCTTTTCTGTGCAGTGCTATTCATAAAATTTTTTCGAAGGCTTTGGAATGCAATAAAAGAACCTTGACAGTGTTTGCGAAGGGTTTACTTATTTCAGATTATTTGCTCTTCTTTATTCCTTCCCCCTCCCCCCAGCACATCACATACGAGTGCCTACGTGGAAAACGGTTGGCATTAGGAAGCGAATCGCTTAACTTTTAATCCGAAGTTATGGGAAATATTATAAACCGGACAAATTAATAAGTAAGGGTTAATTTTTGGTTTTAATTACGTAAATGATAAGCCCATGGGGTCACTGGTAAATAATAAACTTTTTCTTAAATTAGGATTGTTAAATTAATTATAAAATATATTGTGTAGCACAGATACATTTATAAGTATAATATATCAGTGTAAATGTGTATTTTATTTTTTATTATGTCAGAATGCATTCTGTTTGCTTACTTTCAGTAAATTAATAATTTTTTAAATAATCTTTTGTTTTTGACTTTTCAATATGCTCGCGCCCCCCTTGTAGAGTTGCCATGCCCCCAAGGCATGGCCCCACAGTTTGAGAAACGCTGATTTACATGACAAAAATTCATTACATTTGAGATTTTAAGAGATAAATACCAAAAAACAAATAAAAATGTATGGAGTTATTTGTTTGATTCAGATCCAAAGAAGTTCACACTTAGTAACTTTAATTAAAGAATATAAAGATTCAAAAAGAAATCTTAGGAGCTTAGGATTTAATACTGCCCAAGAGAATCATGCACAAGTACTTGATCGTGTACAAATTAAACCTCTATATTACTTGCTACGTGCAACAGGATTCCAGTTGAATTGCATCTATGCAAAATGGGTATCGATTTAGATGATTCTGAATCAGGGGTGAAGTAAATAGAAGCCCGCATGGACAGTCAAAAAGTCCACCTTGAATCCATATTTCTTTCCCACGAGAGACCAAAGATTCGTATCTATTTTCGTCTTGAACGGCCATGAAAGCACGCATACGCGCGAACGAAAGATTTTTTTAACTAGTAAAAGTAAAGAAAAACAAAAACGAGACTTGTTAAAAAGTATGATAGGGTACATATGTCTCATTAAACTGATTCGAAAATTAAATGAGCTTGCAGCTATATATGGTGTGAAATTAGTCCAATAAATAAATTGAATAAAACTGCCACTAGTTTATTTAACTTATATTTAGAATACAATTCATACCTTTTCTGAGATGCGAAGTTAACTAATGAATGCAATCATTTTAAAAAGGTGCTGCCCTCCGGTATTCTCCGCTTCACAATGGAGCCCTCGAGCCAAAACAAAATTCCATCCCTGTTCTAAGGAAACTGAATTATGGCATTAACTAACGTAAATATTTGAGTTAAATTCCTGAAAAAATATGTTCTCATTAGAGAGCTTGTGATATGGTCGTTCTATGGCGACCATATCTTTGACTATCAGCGTGAATTAGAGGTGTGGGATTCTCGAAATGAATCGACATTTTAAAATTCTTAATATGACTTTATTAAGAGTTTAACTTAAATTTCTAATAAATTGGATAAACTTATATTAAGTGAGAATAAACCAAACACGCGGCTGTAGCTAAACCTGATCGCGTAACTTGGATCACGTATCTAAATAATTATATTATCCGCCTACTTTCAATTCTGATAATATTACAAGTTCTAATATCAAATAATCAGTCCTACCTTGAATCAAGCTACGGTTCAATCACTTTCAGAGAGACTTTTAAACACGCGTGTAATAGTATGCACCTTGTAGTAATGGCTAGAAATCTGTTAATCTTTGGTAGGCCGTCAAATTACACTTCTATCACTTCCAAACAGAACTTTCTCTAAATTGCCATCCTGCTTACTAAAACTTCTGTTCTTTTAAAGGCTATCTTATTTGCATTTCACTTCTTGGATTTGGGTTGGAAAATATTTGCCATTAATCTTGGCCGTCAAAGAACCCAGAGGTTATGTTACAGAAAAGACGCGTGAGCCCGTCACAAGCTATAGTTTAATTAGTTCTTTTTTGTTTTTTTTCCTTAAACCAAATTAATTTAAATTTCAAAATACATAAAATTCTGCTCAAAATCTTTTGACTTGTAAATATATTTAAATAATACTTCTATTCATGTTAAATATTGGAAGAAGCAAAAAAACTTTATTCAAAACTTTTCAATGTAAACAACAGATAACTATTTTCTGATTCTGAAAACGCAAAAAAGTGACAGTGTTATTTCCAAAATGTGAAATATTAAATAGAGTTGCAAAAGGAATGGAATCGATGGATTCTTAGCTATTTATATTCTGAAATCTCTAATTCCAAAATTTGATCCTAATATTCCCATTCGTTCGAGAAATGTTGAAAAAAAGTTCGCTCAAAAAAACTCCTTTTAATGAGTTTTGTACTAGCTTATTATATTTAACTATCAAATTGAATTTTTTATTGCGTGATGTTGGAAAAAGTAAAAAATATTATGAACGCTCCGTTGTTCTTTTTGAGCTCACAACATAATTTTCTTTAAAAAGCTCCATGTTGCATTAAAAATAACATAATAAACTCAAAAAGATTTTAACTAAAAAAAGAATGTAGAATTAAATTTGTCATACTAATTTCTAACTAATACTTTTTCTATTACAGAAAATTAAATATTAAGACTTACAAAATAATAAATGCTAATTTTTCCCTTGAGGACTTAAAACAGTATTGTCACTCTCCACTTTTTGCAGGTACTTTTATAGAATCTAATTTTAGTATGCATAAAACGTCCAGGGAGTTTTTTTTTTTTTTCATAATTCATGAATTAAATTTCAGTCAGTTTGCTTTTAATTTTTTTGACTTTATATTTAATGGAATATTTTTTATTTATCAAAGAGCTTTATAGTTTCAGATTTTAATTATCGTTCGATATTCGTTTTTTATTCCAAAATCATTTAATTCGAAATTAAAATGGAAGTTAACATATTAAAGCGTTAACTACTTTTTTTTTAAAAGGGCAAAGTTATTTTTCAATTCATTTATTGACAAAAAAAATTTTAAAAGCATGTTACAATCCGAAAGAATAAATAAGCGTATAAATAAAAAAAATATTTCTAATTTTTTAAAAATCAAGAAGATAAAACAACCTTTCACAGGCAGTATTTTTCTTTGGTGATTAATTTTTAAAACCAAAAAAAAAAAAAAAAAAATCGGAACTTTAAATTTTATTTATATGAGATATATTCGAACTTCGTGGAAAAACTTTCATTTCTAAAATTAATGTTTGGTAAAACATGAAATGAATTTAATCCGTTATATACGAATTAATGGACTAATAACACGTTTAGCTTGGGGATAAAAAAAATACAATGCATTATGTTTATTAATTAAAATGTCTAATTTTTCATCATATTATGAAAATTCGACTACTTATATATAAATATTTCGCAATTTAATTTTCTTCAAATTATCATTTTTTTTTTTAATACTCAGAAAAAATACTGTTTTTTCATTTTCATGAAGATTAATGAAAAAGTTTTTTTTCTGGGGAACTAGAACTATCTTTTGAAATCAAGGAACTAACTGCTAAGTAACATAATGCCTCTGTGTCTGGTTTTCCTGTCTATGACTTTCTTAAAATTTGTGATTCTTATATTCCGTGAGTTAGATGTTTGACCTTCTTTTCAAGTTTGAAAATAAATACGGTGTCCATTAAACCAAAGCTAATCCACTAATTTTTAGTTGACTGTGGCTACATTGCCCTGTGTTTCTCGGGCTTTTTCAAATGTTTTAACTTGTTTTTTCTCTTTTTTTTCTCCAGGTAAATTTCCACATCCCCTTTTGATGTCCACATTTCCTAGTGAT
The DNA here is from genome assembly GCA_019973955.1 of Trichonephila inaurata madagascariensis. Classification (NCBI taxonomy): domain Eukaryota; kingdom Metazoa; phylum Arthropoda; class Arachnida; order Araneae; family Nephilidae; genus Trichonephila; species Trichonephila inaurata. The sequence continues at coordinate 514,204 of BMAV01000690.1, forward strand.
TTCTTATTTATGTCTCTGAAATTTCTCTTTTCGAAATTTATTCCCCTTTTTTCCCATCAGGTGAGATTTATCCCCTCCGTTCTACATTTAGACCGATAGGGGGAGGAAAGAAACCTTGCTAGCACTTCAAAGGACAGTGAATGAGTAATTTTCGGATGTATAAAGTTAATTTATTTAACTGATGACTTGATTCAAAAGTTCAAGTTTCTGAATTTCACACATTGATAACAAAAAAACGGTAATTTTTAAACAAAATAATTTAAAGAAGAATTTGTATAAATATCGCCTCGAAAAAAGTCTTAAAGACGAAACACACTCACAAAAAAATTTAATCCACAGTTTTTCAGTAAAATTTCAATCTTCGGTCAAAACACGGATAATAAGGTTTGACACGTGGGAAAATAATTTACCCCGGTCTTTCAAAGGCCCTTTTTTTCTCCAGAATATATAACTTTTCCTTCTTTTTTCACCGAGCAAATTTTCCCTTTAAGTGGTTTGCGAGAAGATAGCCTCACATAGATACATTGGCGTAACGTACACCCCCGCAATCCACGCATTGCGGGGGGGGGGGGGCGGGACTCTTGGTGGCACAAAGCTTGACTGACGCTAAGTACGTATTTGGGCTTGAGGTCCAAAACTTAGCATAGACAGATACAGACATACCTTTGTTCAGTGTGAAATTTTAATAATGTAGATAAAAGAAGATCAGTACAAAATGAGTAATGATTTTGTGCAGAATAATTATTCTGCACATCGGTTATAATCGTTCCCCTTCCCACAGTTATCGTTTCGTAATAGAAATAATCCGCAGTCATCGTTTCGCATCCCACGGATCTCTTTTCGTGGTAACTATAATTAACTTTCAGCTCCTTTATAAACTAAATGGTTGTCCTAAGGAAGGTGAATAGTCCCATTTCCAGCATTTAAATCCGGTGGTGTAGTTTAATTTAGTCTCGGCAAGCCCAGTTAACGTACCAGAAGTTTTGGTCCTTGTAGTATGGTTCTTGACATCTACAACAAAAGTCTGGAGTAGAGGATTGAGCGTTCGTTATTTCTGGAGGCAATTGTAACCAAGTGGTCATGGTCAAGAGCTCGTGGCCGGTGTTGCCGTGTCGCAGGCTCTAAACCTAGAGCTTCTGAAGATCCGTCGTGTAGTAAGGCAAACGCATGTTAAATCTTTCGAGGCTCGAAATCCTTTCTTTGGCGTGGTGTGATAGACGGGGTTGCCAGCTCAGGAGTCATCCTCGTCACTTGACCATGCTCAAAATATCAAGGTCCGTCTCCAAAAGTGTTGCTTCACTGAGTTATTTAAATCAAAACCGTTTATTTCAGAGGAAACTTATCGTAAATTGAACGATTAGGTAGTTCAGGTCTCCGGGTGTAATCGACGTGGAGATAAACATAGTCAATCGTGATCGAATGTAATTAGAAATAGAATTATTGTCCGTGAAATATCGGTGGTTTTATTATGTCATCAAAGGTTAGAACGCGCAATGCATTTTAAGGATTGATTTTGTGTGACAAAAAGAGTAGATTAAAAATATTTTTTCCGAGGAAATTGGCTTATAAAAAGGTGGCTTGTATTCGTGATGATGGAGATTCGAAGGGTAACATCAAGATAATACTTTCAATGAAAGGAAAAGAGAAACTTTTTCATTTTAGGACAGTTTGATAGTTTATTTTCAGATAAACTTGGTTTAAGCCATGCGATCGATTTGGTCTGTAACATATATCACATCAGTCTTCGTCTTCTGATTACAGAAACATTTCATGTTTTTATTCAACATCAGATAAATTTTCAGGATATTTTCTTTCAATGAAAATGACACACATGCAGTAAATGTAATGTATACATGAATAATGAAAAGCTATGCAAGTAATTGTGAAAGATGATCTCTTTAGTATCGTTAAGAATTACAATTTTAATGAAAATCAAAAGAAAATATTCGAAGTCTTAGCCTAAACGAGGCAAAGCTTTTTGAAATCAGATATTTGTACAATATATTTTTAGATTAAATATCTTCAACTATAGTTTTTCAAAATTCTTAAAATTTTATTAGAACAATATGTTTTAAATTCTTCTTTGAAATGATGAACTTGTATATTCAATCATACTAACATTTATTTTATCTTGTGTTTCATGCAAAAATTAAAAAAACTAAAGGTGGCCCAACTCTATTGTACAAATTATACAACTGTGTTCATGCTCATTACTCAAATTGTAAAATAAATTGTAATTTACATTTATTATGTAGTTCTATTTTTTTTAAGTATATTATAAGTAAACAAAAAAATATAAATTTAAAGTTTTATTCTCCGCAATTTATTGTAATCTTCGGAACTATTTGTCTTTGATGTGGTCCCACATAAGAAAAACACTATTGTCTCCAATTATCAACAGGTACATAAAAAAATGTCTCAATCTGTTTGGAATCAATTTGGCATTGTTTTTAGCTACCATATTAGCGACTTCGTGACCATATGGATGCTTCTGGAAACTATTGGAGAAATATAGACATCATGATGTATGACGTAAGCGGATTTTCGAAAAAGCGCTGGAAGTTAGAGGGGTGCAAATCCTTCTTGGTGCTCCTCTTCAGTTAAATCCAGCTTTTTACTACCCATATTTGCTAAATATGCCTTATGTCAGTGTTTTTCAAACTGTGGGGCGCCCCCCGGGGGGGGTGCGATACCCTTACGAGGGGGCTCGAGCATATCGAAAATAACAGATTTAAAAAATAAATAATTTACTGGAATGAATTAAAATAAAATACTTTCAGACATAATAAAAAATGCACTTTTACTCTGATATAATTTATAGGCGATGTAAGAGTCATTTCTCTCTCTCTCTCTCAAAAATAAAAACTTCTTCAATACCTAATTAGCTATCTTTGATCCAAAAAACCAAATAAAAAACTTTTATTTGATTTGCTGTAATCTCATGATGAATGATTTTTACTACTCTTTCAGAGAAAAAACAAATCCCAGACCCAGAATCGGAAAAATTTAGGAACATAAAAAATTCATCACTGTGATTATTTTTGAAATAATGCACATTATAGCTGTAATCTGTTTTTGCTGATAACCCGTTTGACCTTCTAAGTTATTTATACAGTTAGTTATGCCCCCTCTCTTATGTGTTTGTTTCTCATTTAGGGAAGTTGTAAGTAGTGTATTTCTCTGTTGCGCTTTTTTCCGTGCAAAAGAGTTTTATGATATTTGGAAAACCACGGAGAGCACTTTGAAGTATTACTTGGCCAAGACTTATTTTTATGAGTATTCTCAAACATATAAAGCATAATGAAAAACGTTTTACACAATTTTTTTAGCAGAAACATAAATATGATCATAACCCGGAAGTGGTCGCGCAGGACACACAGATCACAAAATCGTTAATTCTGGCAAAACTGTTTATTTGTTACCAAAGAAAAATTGAAAAGTTCTTGAAAGTAGGTAAGTTTACTTTCTCTTAACTAAATTATTCACTGTAATCACGATTTGTATCGTGTACAATAAAATAATTATAAAAAAAAAGGATTGGGGTGACTCAATCACCCCGCGTGACCATTAACCCTAGTATCGAGTGTGTGTCTGCTCCCGGGATAAAACATTTTGAAGCCTTCTCGATTTAAATATTAAAAATAACACTATTATTCTTCATTGGAATTTTATATTATTTTTCATTGCTTAACATTAATTCTAAATGCTGATTCCGTGAGGCTTAAAATTACAGTTCGCTTAAAACAAATTATAATATGAGCATTTTCATTTTAAAATATCATTTTACATTTTCGTAAACATTGTCGCGCATTTGGGTTTACTCTCCTGACAATTAAGCTATTTATCAAGAATGTGTTTTAGTTTTTAAAAAAATGAACTCGTTCGAAGAGCGAGTATTTCAGATAGTATAATTTTAATGTATCAGTGCTGCACAAGGTATTTTATAACTAATTTATTAATACTAAATTAAGAGCAAGTTTAATAAGTATTAGCGACTTCCATGGGCTTGTCTTGCAGAGGAAAGTTTTTCAAAGGAAGGTTTACGATTAGAAATTGACACTCTGAGTACATTTTCTATATTTGGCTGAGATCTATATTTTGTCTTGAAAGCAGCCACCGCATTTTGCAATCTGTTCCAATTTAAAAATTCGAGAAAAAAATTAAAATATATATTACTTTAAAAAGTTACATATATAAAATTTAATATACTTATCTTACTAATTTGTATGGTTTATAATTAAGATCGTTTTGTAGCTTTAGCTTCAAAGTGCATTATTATTGTATTCAATACATTATTATTGTATAAGGGGGTGCGATAAAAATTAGGATTGAAAAGGGGGCGCCAGTATTGAAAGTTTGAGAAGCTCTGCCTTATGTATAAATAAATTTATTCAGAATCGCGAAAAATCTTTTTTTACATAAAGAGATATATAAAAATATGTTTGTAGTGAATATTAAATTGATTTCATATGAAAACTGGTTTAAAATAATGTGCTTATATGTTTCATTATGTCTTCTTTCAAAAATCAAATGACCTTTGAATTTTGAATTGTGATTGTAGTGGCCTATTCATTTTTAATTTTAACTATTTGGATATTAAAATATTTGAAATTCATGGTTCTATCAACTTTCAGTTATTGAATTAACTAATTATATACCTGACAATGAATATTAGACTTATTTATAAAACTTCTCATGATTGAAACTATCTAAAATTATGCATGCAATTTCGATAGAGAATATAAGCAAATATTTTCGTCTTATATTAGAATCCCTTTTATATCCAATCTCTTTTGCAAATAGTTCAAACCCCAAACAGGAAATAATATATTTTACTAATTGACTCGTTTCGTATAGTTTTGAAAGAAAACTCCTTCATTTTTAGAAGGTATATAGTTTGTAAGCACGTCAAAATACGAAAAAAAAATTAATTTCGATTTATCTCCAAGTCTATCGGGATACACATCATCTGATTCAAATCGAATATCATATTTGGGATTCTCCATGCGTGATATTGAAACTCCGTATCTGAAGCGATAAGAAATCTTCGAAAATGATATACGGTAGTGAATGATGATATCTAAAATCTGGGAAAGACGCCACTATCAATGAAGGAATATCACGAAATTTCAACTAAAGAAATGTTGACCTCACATTTTACGAAACAGTTTCTTCGAAAAATATGACTTATAAAAAGAGAATTTTTTTTTTATCTTTATAAACCATTTTGTGTGTTATTCTCTTTAAAACTTCCTCTCTTTTGGTGTAGATTTTTAAATTATTTTTTATGAGAATAGTTGTGAAATGTATTGATCACGACGTCATGGTTGGCATATATAAATTTCATGTTTTTCACTTCTTTTCCTTAGCTACAATATATCATTTTAACAAGTTTTTTACATTTTTGATCTTCGACAGTGGTTTTCAAACTTTTTCAACGAACGGAACCCTTAGAACTATAAGGTGTTTTCAAGGAATTTCATTTCTCTTCCTCTTCGAAGAATATTTCTTTAAATAATATTTAATAATAATAATAATATCAACATGTT
>BMAV01000690.1:519762-565274 GCA_019973955.1 Trichonephila inaurata madagascariensis
CAGAAGGAGGCACATACAAAAAAAATGTTTTAATATTATTTTTTATATTACAATAAAAGTTAAAGCATTATAAAATAAAGTTATATTAGGTTGGGGAAAAAGAAATCCATTATTTTTTCGGTAGATGGCTGTAGTGTCGATATCTCGTGAAGTATCGATCAAACAATTTCAAATTTATGCTCGTTGTCAAGGTTACATTTCTCACTAAAAAAATTATTTTGCTGGTTTTTGTTTAGTCCATTCAGTTGTCAGTTACAGGGTGTTAAAAATGAAAGTCAGCAAAGAGAAAATTCGGTACATTTTACAATTTTTCTTTGATAAAGGCGAAAATGCAAGCCAGGTGGCGGAAATTTTGAATAGTGTTTATGGTGCCGATACTGTAACAGCTAATTACGTGCAATTTTGGTTTCTTCGATTCTGTTAAGGCATTTTTGATGTTAAAGATCCACCTCGCACAGGAAGGACCGTCATCGAAAATGTCGATAAAACCACAGAAATAATCGAAATTGACCGGTATGTTAGCGATCGTAGCATTGCCCAGGAGCTAAAGATCAACCATAAACCATTTGCGCAAAGTTGGATTCAAAAAGAGGCTCGATGTTTGGGTGCAACACCAATTAACACCAAAAAACATGTTGGACCAAATTTCCATCTGCGAAGCCTTGGCCAAACGGAATAAAATCGACCCATTTCTTAAGCGGATGGTGACAGGGGATAAGAAATGGGTCACATACGACAGTATTGTGCGAAAACGATCATGGTCAAAGCGCAGTGAAGCAGCTCAAATGGTGGCCAAACCAGGACTAACGGCCAGAAAGGTTCTACTGTGTATTTCGTGGGACTGGAAAGAAATAATTTATTATGAGTTACTTCCGTACGGCCAGACACTAAATTCTGATCTCTACTGTCAATAACTGGACTATTTGAAGCTAGCGATTAAAAAGAAACGGCCAGAATTGGCCAAAAGAAGATGTGTTGTGTTCCATCAGGACAATGCCAGGCCACACACGTCTGTAGTGACTCGCCAGAAACAGGAACCTTGTTTGGGAAGTTTTAATGCATCCCCCATATAGTCCAGACCTGGTACCAAGTGATTACCACCTTTTTCTCGCATTGCAAAACTATCTGAGTGATAAGAAATTGGTACCAAGAGAAGATTGTGAAAATCGATTACTAGAGGTTTTCGCCAATAAGGAACAAGACTTCCATGACAGAGGCATTATGAAACTACCTTTCAAATGGCAATAAATTATTGAACAAAACGGTGTGTATTTGACCCAAATCGGACAATCCGAAGCATGTTAAATAAAGTCTTTAATTTCATTCAAAAATAATGGATTTCTTTTTCCCCGACCTAATATAATGATTGGGATGAGCTATAGGAACTTGTGGTTATACAAATTTCGTAGAAAACGTGAATCCATTTTGCATACATATTTGTAATTTTCATTTAGATCTTTTATTATGACACGTGGAGCCCCACGATTCCGTGGAACACAGTTTGAAGACCACTGATGTATTCCCTCATAACATAGACTAATATATTATAGGTATCTAAAATTGGTCGCTTTCAGCATTAAAATAATTTTAACTGAATGATGTTTATTCGGAGGAATAATAAATTAAAATAATATTGACTTAAAAAAGGGAAGGAATATTTGTTTTAGGATAAAAAAAATACTATTTTAACTTCATTTAAAAACTTGTTTTGTTTTACGCTAGGAATTCATTTTCATACCTATATTTCTTTCATACACTTTTCGAACTCACAAATACTATTTAATATTTCGAAAAAAAGTCTGTTCCTTCGATCTGGCACTGCTTGTATTGTTTAATGCTTAAAAAACCATTCAAGAGATAACATTTTGTAATATTTAAGTATCATCGAATGAAATGTACATTTTAAAATGATCATATTTACAGTTATAAATGTGATTATTAAAAGGATATATAAGGTATTAATTACGATATGCGTCCATATTTCCTTACTCTATTTTCCTGAAATGGAAATATTATTAAGAACAATCATAACAATACGTCGGACTATCTCTAGTGCGAAATACAAATCAATAGAAACTGACGCTTACTGTGAATTATCTCACTCTATTATCTATAACAGAGTTCGTGATTAATATAGTAATCACTCTGCAAATAACTAATTAACTTGAAGTGTTAACCTGCATCCGCACACTCTCGGTTATTAACTAGTGTATTGAATAGACCGATAAGGATTCACACAAGGAGTTAATGGAATTAGAGAGTAAACATGAGAGAGCCATTCAGACAAAATATCATTACTTTACTTGATTTTTGTGAATACATAGAATAGTAATTGCCAGTTAATTAATTTAGAAATGTTAAATTTCTCTGTCTAATGGTATTAAATTGTTGTGGAATTCCTTTGGGAATAGATGATAATAAAATTAGATTAATTGAACTCGTACTGCTAGGTTCCTTCATTGTGTATTGATTGTTTGCTGTTAAATGTTTTTGTGATTTGGAAATGAAAGACAGATAGAAAGACTTAATGGTCAAGCTCATCAAGCTTCCAGGTTCGAGTCCTGATTCCGTATAACACCATCACATGAAAAGAGGGTTTATTACCGTCGCATTATAAAGAAACACTAGGACTATTGGTGTTGGACCTCGTAATTTTGAAACACGATCAATTGACGAAGGCGAAACCTGAGCTAGCATCTCCCTCGCTAAGCAATCATACCAACGGGAAGACTTTGAGCCACGACAGATTTATAATCCCTTAAGTGCCTCCGGTGAAAATATCCCTCTTGCTCAACCGATGCGTTATGTGCCTCAGATGTATGTATCTGTCCTTCCAAAATACGATTCTTTTCTTTGCGCTGTTATCAGTAAAACTATTCCGAAGACTTTGGAAAATGCAATAAAATGACCTTGACAGTGTTTGTGAAAGATTTACTTATTTCAGAGAAAAATGTGCTTATTTGTGCCTTTTCTCTCCCCCTCCCCTCCGTCAAACACACCATATGCGAGCTTATGTGAAAAACGGTGGCACTGGGGAGGGGCAGTTAAGGGGCCTCTCTAGAGGGCACCAGCCTCTCTAGAGGGTGGGCTTTCAATGGTACTAGAGCTCGAACTGATGACAACACTCCGACTACGAGCTCGTAACCATAACCAATTGGCTACCGTGGTCACATCATTATGTTGAGTAATAGAGATATTTCGGTATGTTAACATACAACCTCTGCCAGTAAAGTTCGTAGAATTAAGTCAGAATGGCTGATCTGGCAACACTGGCGAAACAAAACGCTGCACATGCTAAGCTTCAGGTATTGACTATCTGTCCCACCGTTGTTCAGTTGAGACTCACTTGTGTTCTATCTCTTGTTTTACAAAGTGCTTGTTTAGTACGTTGATTCTTAATTGAGAACAGGAAAATGAATGAACAAAAGATCAATTTAAAGTTTTGTTTCAAGCTTGAAAACCAAAAGAAACTTATGCAATGCTGGTACATGTTTATAAAGATCAGTCATTGTCGATAAAGTGTGTGTACGAGTGATTCGCCCGTTTTAGAAAAGCAGGGAAAGCGTTTTTAACAACCCCCGTAGCGGAAGACTGGCGACTTCCGTCAGTGACAAAAAACATTGAGAAAGTGAGAAAATTAATCTTTAAAAATTGTCAATTAACTGTACGCATGATAGCTGATCCACTGCAGATTAATCGTGAATCCGTGCGACAAATCGTTATCCAGAATTTAGGGATGAGAAAAATGTCTTATATCGATTTCAAAGATATTATTATACTGACGATATTCCTAACATCCAAAGAAACGTTACGAGGCTTTTGAACTTCATCCCAAAAGAAGACTTCTTGCAAAATTTCCAGGACATGTATAGTACATCTCAGCAGTGTATAGTTATGGGAGGTGACTATTTTAAAAGACAGTAAGGTAACATTCGTTAATATCTCCTCTGCGTTAATGTTACAGGACTATTCACCGAACTTTATTGTTATAGGTTGTAGAGCTAGATCAAAGTCCTCACGTGATAAAATGTGGAGGCTTTATGAAATATTAGCTCAGATCTCACTCTAAAAAAGTAAAAGAGAAAAAATATCAATTTTCTTTTCTCCGGTAATATTGTTTTGATACATTTTCTGGGATTCCCATCTCAATTAAGATACGGTTTGAGATATTTGAAGGGAAAAGTTCAGCATAATTAGTTTTGATTTTAACTTAACTGTAATTAAAAAAAAACTAAAATATATGTCACTTATAAATCAATTACTTAAATGCATTTCATTTAAAAAGAAACTGCAATAGAAATTTGATAAGCGTCGAATCACTTTTGAAAGAGTAGGTGTGCCTAAAATTTTAAAATATCTGCATTGCAGTTTTCCTGTATGGTCAGAAATACTGTAAAAAAAATACAATTTATTTTATTTGGTACTTCAGTTACTATAGAAACCCTTCCATATGCGTGCTGTTATTTTTATACTTTTCTTTCAAAGAAATAAGTATATTCGGTTTGAGAGAGTGAAAGTATTTTGAAAAAATGTTTAGAATAATATCTGAGATCACATATCGGATAAAAAAATTTTCAAGTCATGTTTTCAACTAAACTGAAAATATCCGATTCTTCGGAATTTTGTTTTTTATCTCTTCTATGTTCCTTTTTTTTCGTATTCTTTTTATTTACTAAATGGGACTTTTTTTTTCACATTCATTTTTCAATTCATAATCATTTGATTCTTTTCCGATATATTTTTCTGAAAGAAAAGCCTCGCACACATTGACGAGCCTCTTTTTTTTATTACATCGATTGCGTAAGGTTAAGATTTTCCGAATAGTAAGGAATAAAATAGATTTTAAAAATAGTTTGACAGATCTTATATAAACTGTGAAGCATGTTGCGTTTTTTTTTTAAGATAGTGATGAAAAAGAAATTGTCTTTATTTCCAATAATTTTATTCTCCTTAAAACTTTTTTTTTTGTAAGTCTACTTTAAAAAAAAGTACTGGTTGAGGGAAGAAATGATGATAAAGAAGTGCAGTTTATGAGAAAGGGCTCACAAGAAGATCAGGTCTTTTTTTAGCAGCAAAAATATTTTCAGTCATGCCCACATTAAATCGAAGAGGTGTGTTATTTGTAATAAGTTACATGCAGGTGGCGCACTTCCATACTATGCCAATAAAAGTAAACGAATCCTATTGACTACTTGGTGTGGACAGAGTGATTGGTCGAGGTTACAAGATCGCTTGGCCACCATGTTCAGCCGACCTCACTCAGGTCGACTTCTAGTTGTGGGCGATTTGAAATCACTTCTGTACCATTTATCCTCTTCAGCATTGATCGAACTCAAAGATTCTACTTGTCATAAGGGTTTTGCAACTTATTCTAATACGTTGCAATAAGTTGTAACAGGCGTTGTGAGCCACCTAGTTATGTATGACATTGTTCTTGAGCTCCCGTTGAACAAATGTTTTTGTAAGAATAAATAAAATGGAGCTTATATACTGTTGTCCTGCACGGATTGTCAGCGCCTATCTAACGGCGACGTTTTTAACTAAAAATATTTTTGCCTCTAAGAAAATAATCCGACTTTCTTGTGAGCCCTTTCTTACAAATCACCCTTTTTTTATCTTCAATTTTTCCAATTTTTTTTTATAAATCTTTAAAGTTTGAATGAACTTTTTTGACTCACCTGGTGTCAAAGTTTATATAGACAAAATAATCTGTTTATAAAATGATGTAAAAAAATGGATAACTTATGATAAAAGAAAAGTAATTTAGTAATTGATCAAAATAACAAAGCATATACATAAAACGATGTATATTATAAAATAAGTAATGAGATTTGATCACAAAATAACGAAGTATGTTGAAAAGAATGTACATCATTAAGAGAATAACACAAATTTTTCGAATATTCGCAAAGGAACAAAATAGCAAACCAAGTCAAAAGTAATTACATTAACATAAAAACTTGCAACACGGTGTGCTTAGTAACATTTCTCCTTATCTTCAGAATATTGCACTTCCGTGCTTTTAATGACACGGAACAGAAAAAGAAAATGATAAATTTAGCGAATATTTCATTAATAGTTAAGGAAAGAGGAAACTTTTTAACTAACAGACTTTCAATAAAGGAAGAAAAAAAGTTATAACTATGCGAGTGTTTGTTCGTTATCTGGTGCCCCAATCTAATAAACTTATTGTAATATTTTATTTTCGACGCTGAACTACCCATTAATAATATTACAATTTTTAATGTTGATAAATTTTGTACGGAAAGGAAAATTTTTGTGAAATACTACGCGGGAGAGAGTAAAATTTTCTTTGCTTATAACTAGTTCAAGCACACCTTTTCTTTGTACAAGGCGGTTGTGGGGTTAACAGATAAATTTCAACAATCCAGCTCTAGCAAAAGCAGTTTTATTAACGGAAAGTCCACATCCAATCCGATGCAAGAAAAAAAAGATACATCCAAAAATTTTTAATATTTTTTCAGCAAGTTCTTGAAAAATAGCCTCTAGCAAAAGAGTAAGTATCAAATAACGTAGTAAAACATTTTTACGTTTATTCATTCAAAAAAATCGTTAATTTTGCTACAAAGAGCAAGCATAAATAAGTAAACAACGATCGCGGGAAGAAAAAAAAACTTGGAACTAAATAGACCATGACGTCATCTGACAATATGTGCATCGGAGCGGTAATTTTTCGTACTGAAAGGTGGAGAGGGATGAGAAAACTCGTGTTTTTTTATTAAGTAACAAAAAATTAGCATAAATTCCAATAATTAACTAGTTTCCCCCTTTTTTAAAAAAGATAAGGTAGATATTATTTCTTTTTTCTTTTTTCCTTTTAAAATTATTGAAATTATAGGGAAAAAATTCCAAAGAATTGAAACCTTGTGAATACACATTAGCTGTTATAAAACTATATGAAAGAGAATTAAATATGATAAACGCGCGCGCGTAATAATATTCCCCTTATAGCTATATGATATATAGCTTCCCCTTTGGAATAATGGGATAATGTACCGCGAGATGTTTAAACTGTAGATTCCTGATATGATTATAAAATTTTAAAAAATCACAAATAGTCACTTTCCGGTATTTTTTTATGAAAATTTGCCAAAAACTGGCTAACTAGCTTACGCATCAGAAACAAAGTCGTATAAGTAAAAGTTTATTAAAGTCGCACTATAAAGCAACTCGAAGGCTACTGGTGATGGATCTCGTATGTGGCCGCGGTAGCCGGGGGGTATAGGTGTCGGATCGTAGCTGGTCTTGTCACGAGTTCGAGCCCAGTACCAATAAAGGCCCACCGTGTAGGGGAGCGATGTACATTAAATATGTCAAGAGCTGAAACGTCCTCCCTTTGGCGTGTTAGTTAGGGGAGGAGGTGCCAGCTTAGGTGTCGTCCTGGTCACTTGACCCTAGTTCAAAATTACGTGGTCCATCGCCAAAAGCCCTCGTGTAGCTGAACAGTGCGACGTTAATATTCTCTCACTCATGATGGATCTCGTAATTTTGAACCTCAGTCAAGTGACGAGGACGAACGACACATGTGTGTGTGAGCTGGTACTTCCCTCCTCAAACTACCCCACCTTACTAACGTGTAGACGTTGATCCACGACGGATTTAACGTTCATTAGCTCCTTCTACACAGCGAGTTCTCAGGGGCGCATTCGAACCCTCAACACGCCGGCCACGAGTTCATGACCATAACCACTAGACTATTGTGGCCACCATATGGCCGCGGTAGCCGAGTGGTATAGGTATCAGACCGTGGCTTACCTTGTCACGAGTTCGAACCCAGTACCACTAAAGACCCGCCGTGTAGGGCAGCGATGCACGTTAAATCTGTCGAGAGCTGAAAAGTCCTCCCGTTGGTGTGGTGTGGTGTGGTGTGGTAGTTAGGAGAGGGGGTGCCAGCTCAGGTGTCGTCCATGTCACTTGACCATGGTTCAAAATTACGTGGTCCGTTGCCAAAAGCCCTCGTGTAGCTGAACAGTGCGACGTTAATATTCAATCCACACACACATACAATCAATCATTGCGGCCACCATTAACAAACAATTTTCAAAAACACTTGGATCTTTCAGAAGAATTGTAATCCTCTTGGGCTTCACATTTTCGAGATCTAGGCCACAAAGTACGTGTAAAAATCGACTCATCATTGAATTTTAAGAGCGTCAATGTTAATTTCGAAAACAATAGCATCGAAAATGTACGTCACCATCACACTTAGCTCCGGCATAGCAAATTTCTTAAGCTTGGGTCTTTCCTTTGCGCTAGGCTCTCGCTCTTAGTCCACAAGCAGAACATTCTTATTAGTATAGATTATTTCATTTTTTAATTTTGATTCTCTGATAAGGGGGAGTAAGAATTTTCGAAAAATATCTCCGAATGTGATGTAGCTTGTGGAAACTTCGTACATACCTCTCTTTGGGAGTTACAAGATTTCTTCTCAGCTTACAAAATTTCTATGTGACACTGTAGCCGAAATTAACACCACTAATTTTTCACTACGTTTTTTGCGCTTTCAAGGTGATTTAAAAAGATTAATTAAACGTAATATTTAATGGATAAACTATCTTACTCTATATTGAGTTAGGGTATATAATAGTATGAGTTATTACTCTCAAAAGTTTGTGTTTCAAATAATAAAAGGGTATTCCTTAAAAAATACGAAACTTTTTAATTAAGCTTTAAAAAAAAAGCTATTGAAAACACTAGAGCTTATAGGACAAAAATGAAGGAAAGAATTGGTGTTCAGAAATTACTCAAGAAAACTGGTATATTCAGCTTCTGATATGATCAGCTTAAGCTTAATTTTCGAACATTGCTAAATAAAGCAGAAGTTTGTAAAGCCATTTTAAGAAACCAATTTTTCTAGCCCAGCCTCTTAGGAACCACTTTAAATATCTTTCCAAATCTTAGAAGGATATATTTATCCTCAAATAATGTTGGCCTGAAAAAGCGCAATATTTTTCTTTTGTATTAAATTATTTTAAAATTTTATCTAAAATTCAAAAAAATGAGAAATTTAATAAATTAGTATGGTTTTGCGCGCGAGATAAAAAAAAATTAAATCTCTTTTAGACGTATGATTGTATTTGCTTCATAGGTTCCTTTGAAATAAAGCAAGAGTATGAGTTCAACATCTCTTTTTTAGTTCTTATTTTAAAACAAAAAAAAGAGTATAAAAGTTTCGATTTTAAATAAATCTAGATCTCCTATAAAATAACAAAAATTGATTTTGGCGTATCTGAAGTAACTTTTAAGCACTCTAACTAAGGAAGACTCATTATATGAAGTACATTAGTAGAACCTATAATGATATTGTCTGACCCAAAGTTTGACTCAAACCAATTTTGAAAAAAAAATGACATTTCAAAACATTACTCCGTGCCATTCTCTTTCAAATATTTAGCAGTTTTTGAAGTCCTTACTATTTATATATCAATATTATTACTTAA
Source organism: Trichonephila inaurata madagascariensis (assembly GCA_019973955.1). Lineage (NCBI taxonomy): Eukaryota > Metazoa > Arthropoda > Arachnida > Araneae > Nephilidae > Trichonephila > Trichonephila inaurata. The sequence goes on from BMAV01000690.1 coordinate 529,224, forward strand.
TTTATCATCCACAGAAACTTGAGTTTTCTTAAAATTGCGTTGAAATTACGAGAGAGAAAATCGCATGAGAGGAATAAGGTCATCTCTGGTATCATTTGCCGAAGGTTATTTTTTTTCTGGTGAACTTCATATACGGCTGTCCTTATCAGGGATTTTTCTATTTTAATTTATAATTACGAGTTTAAACTGTATGTTAAATTTCTACAGATTAAAAAAACTCAAAATTTTGGAAAACAATCATTAATGCTTACTACGAGGAATACATTTGCAAAAAGTCAAAAAAAACATTACACTCAAAAACCATTACTCAAAAATACACTTTTAGACTTTTGTGGGAATGAAAAAATGGCAAATAAAATCCCAATAGGGAAGTATATCAATAGTATTTTCAGACTGTTACATGATAAATTATTTGAGAACAAAAAAAAAATGTGTTCCAATTAGAACAATTGAATCAACGTTTCCCCCCCCCCAACACACACACACTAGATGGGTAATTTTAACAACAATGAAATACTGATACATGATTAACTCAATCTAATTATATGCATGTCGTCATTGTAAACATTTGTTTTATTTATGTGGTTTTGCTTCAAATGTTATATTTTAAGTACTTTAAATTAAATTGAGTCATGATAGTATAACAACAAAATTGAGGATTCGAAAAAAAAAACATGTGATTCCTACTACATAAGGTTATTCCTTTCGGGTAAAATGAGAATGCTGATTTATTATATTATTATATTTATTAGTTATTTCATTGGATAGTTGAACGCTTGGTGAATGCGAGAAATAATTGCTCAGATGTCATCCGCAGTACTTCATCACTCTTTCAAAATATCACCATTTTCTAAAAATTAAGGGGGGAGAAACAATAACACCACCAAAAATAACTAATTTATCATATAAGTTTATAATGTACTTGAAAATAATATACTGCATTTAAATATGAAATGTGTAGAATAATGGAGCTGTTATTGTTCTTCGCAAACAAGCCGAAAACAAGTTTTAAAAGTTTTTACTATCTCTACAAATAGAAATGGCGAGGGGAAATTTAGAGATAGCCATTTATATAGATATGAGTACTCCCCGTCATTTACAATAACAGAGCTAACATTAGTGAGTCAGAATAAATCTCATGTAGCAAAATAGTTGAATGTGAGCACCTCTGTGTAATTCAGAGACTAATGAGCGCATTTCTGAAAACAGAATAAGTTTTTGGAAGGTACAGTTGAGTAAGATTTATCTCTACAAAAAAAAAGTATTAAATATAATCACTCTTTATATCTAATTAAAAAGGAGGCACACAGAATTGGTACATCAGATCTTTAGTAGTAGCCACTGGAAAACTGGTATGCAGATCAGAGTTGTGCGGAAAAAATTTCACGAAGATTAGACATTCTCCATTGTGTATACTTTCACCACCAAAATAAAATATTTAATTTGGTACTCATACATACAGTCACTCAAAAAGTATTGGGACACACTACCAATTCATAGATTTTTATCATAATATTTTACTCAAACATACAAATGAAACCAAAAAAAAAAAGAAAGAAATGTTATTTTAGTAAATACAAATAATAATAATTTGAACAAAAACTCATACATTAATGCAATTATGGTTATAAAATTAATAATAAAAGAAATCGAGTTGAAAAACGTACTCAAAAAAGTATTGGGACACTTCCTAATAAATTAAGAAAAACAATTCAAACTTAGAAATGAATATCTTGTTGGGCCGCTCTTACTTTGTATGACCTCTCGAAGTCTATTTGGCATGGACTGGATCAATTTTTTGAAAAACGATCTATCAATTTTGGTCCACTCTTCGACCAAATATTTTCTTAAATCCTTCTTGATAGAAATTTGGTGCTCATATAGTTTTTGCTACAAATAATCCCACACATGTTCAATGGTATTAAGATCTGGACATTGTGCAGGAGTCTTAATAACACTGGGACAGTGATAGAGGACCCATAACTTACAAATATCTGCAGTATGTTTCGGATCATTATCTTGGTACAATTTAAAATGTCCTGAAATTCCCAGCTTGCTCACACTTTGCCTTAAATTTCGCTTGAGAATGTCAAGATAGACATATTTATTCATTATACCATCAATAAAATGTAAGTTCCCGAAACCAGAGCTTGCCATGCAGCTCCAGACAATTTGGTTACCCCTTCCATATTTGACAGTAGACCGTAAACTTTTGACATGCATTGTTGTATTTGATTTCCGCCAAACTTTTTGCTTGCCATCCGATCCGAAAAAGTTATATTTGCTTTCATCAACCAAAATTACATTTTCCCAATATTCTGTCGGCTGCCTTACACACACATTTTAGCAAATGCCAACCTAACTCTTGTCTATTTGCTTTGCTGATGTAGGACTTTCTTTGAGGTACTCTGCCATGATAGTTATGTTTTCTTAAAACATTTCTTACAGAGTTTCAGGATTTACTAATTTTCCGAACCTACTTTTACATTGCAAAGTCATTTTTACTGCACTAGTTCTTGGATTAATGCGTACTTGTCTCACAATCCACCTCTCTTTACGTTCATTAAATATCTTTGGACGCCCTGATCTTTGCTTATTTTCAACACTATTTGTTTTCTTGAACCTGTCAATGATGTTAATAACAGTAGACTTACTCAATTTGAAGATTTTTCCTATACAACGAACCGATTTCGCATACCAACCAACATATCCTGATTTCTCGCCATTTTTTCTATAAATAATCGTATATGTTGATTGATTGATTAATTGAATGTTAACGTCGCACTGTTCAGCTGCACGAGGGCTTTTGGCGACGGACCACGTAATTTTGAACCATGGTCAAGTGACGTGGACGACACCTGAGCTGGCACCCCCCTCTCCTAACTACCACACCAACGGGAGTGCGTTTCAGCTCTCGACAGATTTAACGTGCATCGCTGCCCTATACGGCGGGTCTTTAGTGGTACTGGGCTCGAACTCGTGACAAGGCAAGCCACTATCCGATACTATACCACTCGGCTACCGCGGCCACGAGAATGTGAGGAAATATTGCGCGTATGAGTTGACCAGCATGATCTCCCAACTTGAATTTGAGCATGCTTGGATGACTTTGCAGAGACACATTACCAGGGATGTTTTATGGCATGTATCAACTAGACCCAGGCTCAGGACCTCGGTTTCGGAGGGGGGATATTGTCTCGTTCTCGACTCGATCTCAATAAGATCATGATGCGGATAATTTTAATCGTCAAACCTTATTCCCGGACATATTCTTCTAAAAACTGGGAATTTCGAACTATATATCAACTGGAAACTGTGGAAAGACTGCGTTATTGTCATGTCCATTGTCCGTCTCTAGGTCTACCATCATATACCATTACACGTTTAGTCGAAAGGCGACAGTCGGTTTGTGCCTAATTTTGTGAGATTGTGAGTCACGCACATTTGTTTGTTAGGGTTTACTGTTTGTACGAGTATTTGACAACGTAAACTATATCGTTCCTACATTACTGGCCATATATTTATAAGTCATACCTGCGATACAACAGGTATGGCTTACGTTTGCTTTTAGTCTTGTCGTCGCAAATTTCTGTACTTAACGTGCTTTTTCTGGCAACCCTTCTTTAGGGTCTCCAAACTGCATTGAGAAAACAGTTGATGACTTTTCTATCGCGAATGAATTAATAAATATTTGAATTTTGAATGTGGCACATTGCTGTTATGCTTGTATAGCTGTTGGATGTGTATACATTTCATACTGAAGTTGATCATGCTTTTTACTCAGGTACTATTTTTTTTTCCGTTTTTATTTTGTGAATTTTCAAGACATAAAATAAGTCTGTTGTTCTTCTTTTGAGCCTTATTTGAGAATCATTGCTTGATAATTATTACTACCAAATTCCATTGAATTCTAAAGGGGGAAAAATTCGCTAACTCAATTTCTGACTTTTTTTTTTGACTGTTAATACAATGTACGAATTTTTGTTTTGCGAAATTTACTTATTTTCTTTTGTCTTGGTTTGGAAAATAGTTTCCCATTAAAAATATTAAAATGGGAGAAAGAACTTTCAGTTGTATATACGAGAATATGGGACATAAACTTAATATTTTCATTGAATAAGACAAAACCGCCTCTATCATTTAAATGACTGAAAGAAAAATATTGTTTACACGTCATGTAAATAACATAAATAAATTTATCATTGACATCTTTCGTCAAGTTCGACTCAGAAAAAGAAACCGTCATTCTAGAAGAAAAAAACTAGTCAATATTTTTAATATGGGTACTGCAAGGCTTCGCGAAACGCTGATGAAACACTTTCACCTTCAGCAATGCATTTGCTTCCTTGATCGATCGAAAAGAGCTCAATAGAAGAGAAGATTGTTTTGTGTTTTGATACGATTTGAGGTGTGTTCTTTACACGAGGTGGCTTTATGAACTCAAACAATGATCGCATATATTTGCAGGTAAAAAACACTTTCAGTTTTCTCATTCTCTCTTGAATGTGAAAACGAGTACCTAATGCACTTGAAATAATTATTTTTGATTATAGAACAAATTATAAGAAATTCGATCATAATTCTGAAAAGAAAACGTTCGTTGAAAATTGCATTGATTGATATATTTTTATGTAAATATCAAATTAATTTTGAAATTTGCCTAATAACGATCTTTGAAAGAACTCTAATTTATATTTGCAAGTTATAGTATTTTAAGATTTTATTAATAATATTTTAATAGTACATTCAGATTTTAAATATTTGTTTTTAGTTTAAATATATTTTTTAAAAAAAATTTAGGCTAGACATAATAGTAATTTTTTTATGAAATTAACGCTTTGTGTTATTTTACACTGTGTTCTTACAAAATTCAAATGCGTTTCATCTTATAAAAACAAACATTTTTTAGGGTAAAATAGAATGCTCTTTTGAAGTAATCAAACTATATAAAAATATTCTTAGGGTTAAATACACTAATTTCGTTAAAAAAAAAACCAAGAATGTTAATGTGAAAGCTCTATTTCAATAAATTCAAACAAGCTTTAAGGCATTCGACTACGTTCGGAACCGTGATTTTGCAAAAGAGTACAAATGGATAATGTTTATGATATTTAGTGTCACTTAGATTAGAAAATGTATATAAAATTGTTTTAAGAATAGTATTACAATAAAAAACTATTTAAGTACAATATTTTGACAAAAAATGAACATAGAATGACCCATTTTCAAAATATTCTCCTTTTGTGAAAAATGCTTCTATTATAATAATATTTTGCCTGCATATAGCTCAGACTTCTGTACAGAGGCTCAACTAGAATTTTTGAAATATATGACTTAGAAGTGGGTTTTATCCATGTTTTACAACAAAGGGGAGAATATTAAGAAAAAAACGGCGATAATTATATTTCAAATGGTTGTAACTCTGAAAATAATGTGAATTTTTCAAAATCATAGCTGAGCCTCTAAACAGAGATCTGTGAGCTATATACAGGCAAAATATTATTATAATAGATGCTTTTTTCACACAAGGAGAACATTTTGAAAAAAGGTTATTTTAAGTTAATTTTTTGCCGAAATGTTGTATTTAAATAATTTTTTTTTGTCAAAATGTCCTTAAAACAATTTTATACATGTATTCTAATCTAAGTGACACTAAATATCATGAAAATTATCCATTTATGCGCTTTTTTAAAATCACGATTCCGAACGTAGTCGGATATCTTAATAATAGTTTCAAAGTAATCTAAGAAATTCATTTCAAAAACTAGACTAATTGAATTACACAATAAAAAATTTATTGCATAGCAATAATGTTTTATGTCAATTTTAAATAATTGCACACAATACAGTAAACTTAATTATTAGGTTGTAACATATGAAATGTCCGATTTTTAGCGCCTTGTTTAAATAAATATATCTTTTTATAGAAAAAACTTTATTAATCAAAATAAGAACCATTAACTTCAACTCACGTTTGTCAACGGGAAATATAAGTTATTTTATACAGTATCATAAAATTCCACAGTTATGGAGGTGACAAACTCATTGAATGACGTTTCAGCATCTCTACGATTTCTGAAACATTGCTTCTGAGGAGGTTAAACAGATATTTGAAAAAGTGATTATCTGTAGGTGAAAGGTTAGGAGAATATGGTGGGTGGTCTAGAGTTCCGCTGCTCAACGCGGGCAACCTTTGACGTGTGATCATTGAAGCATGTGGTCTAGCTTTGTTGGAGAGAAGAATGGGGTTTTTCCAATTGATTGATGCCAGCAGTTTATATACGAAAATTTCTGATGTATTTCGTCGATTTCATTACAATGCTTATCCGCTGTGATGTTTTCGCCTGCTTTAAGAAAGCTGTGGTGGATCAAAACGGTTGAAGACCACCAAACAGTCACCATAACCTTATTTTAATGTTTTAATTTCGGGAAGTGTTGTGAAGCCTTTTCTGCATCAAGCCAATTCGCCGATTGTCGTACAGAATCCACTTTTCGTCATACATCACAATTCGATTGAGAAACAGATCGTTTTGTTTACAATGAAGAAGCTCAGAAGATGTTTCAAAACGATTATTTTTTTTTAATTCTCATTCAATTTATGTGGAACCCATCTTTTTAACTTTCCCAATATTTTAGGAGATTAAAAATGGTTGAAGATGTTACGCCTAGTTCTGCGTGATCTCTAACAGTATTGCCAGAATTTTATTCAACTTTCGCTCGTAGGACTTTGCTGTCCACAATTGTCTCCGGCCTGCCCCGTCATCAATTGTAACACTCTCGTCACCAGATTCCAATTTCGCGTTCCAACGTCAAATGGTACGTTCGTTTACTCAACCGTTTCCAAATGCTGCATTGATGTTTCGGGCAGCTGCTGCCGCATTTTGATTACTCTTCTACTCATACAAAAATAGTACTCTAAGACCTCAAGAATTCATCCTATGACTAAACATACAAAATTACAGAGAAATTACAATATTTTTAATTAAAACATATCAAATACGATAGAGCAAGGTTTTAGCTTTAAAAGAGAATGTAATGCATGTTATATATCAATAAAAGTCTAACTAGGAAGAAAAATCTCGAAAAAGCAATGTTGGAAATCGGTCATTTCATATGTTGCAACCTAATAAATTCATTTCGTTTGTACTATATTATTTCTTTTATTAAATATTTTTAACAGGTCCTCAGAGTTTTTCTATAATTTTTTTTTTTTTACACAAAATTGAAAAACTTGATTTTCATAGGAAATTGATAAATGCATTAACTACATGTATAAAACAAGGCAACTAAATAACACTTACAATTTCCTTTCTTTTATTAATGGTTATCTTTATTTGTTTATAGTTGTTCCTTCGGCATTTTAATGACATTTTTCCGTTTTAAGAGGTTGCCATTGATAAATGCATCGATTTAAAAAAAATTCGATATTTGGGGGAAAATGCATAGCATTTTTTTTTTTTTTTATTAGTCAATGTTTCATGTAATTCTTTGATGTATTCTTCATTGTTATCGAATTTCAATTTCGCATTTTTTGTTTGATGTCCAATAAACCTATAAACTATTTCTGCCAATAAACGTCAGTATTTTAAGCTACCGTTTCTGCTCTTTATACTTGTATATAACTGCCTTGTCTCAGTAACACGTTACTGTATAAAAACTCCTGTTCCAAAGTAGACTTTTTAAATTAGATACAATACAGAGATATACGAAACAGGTGTTTCGGACTGTGTTATTCCTACACTAAATAACTCTTATGTAATAAAAATGTATCTTTGAAAACTTTATTGAGCAGTTACAATGATTTATTTTTAGCTAAAATGAAAGAAAAAATAAAGAAATTTCTTACAAAAGAAGGCTTTTGAATAAAGTTCAGCTCAGAAAAAAATTGTTACAATATAAACAGCATTTCTAACACTGTTAGATTTAGTTAAGTTAATGTCATATTAAAGTTAGAAAAATGAGTCAATTTGAAGCCACGGTAGGACTCGGTAGCCGAGTGGTCAAGGTGTCGTATCGTGGCTGACCTTGTCACGAGTTCGAGCCCAGTACCACTAAAGACCCGCCGTGTAGGGCAACGATGCACGTTAAATCTGTCGAGAGCTCGAACATCTTCCCTGTAGGTGTGGTAGTTAGAAGAGGGTGTGCCAACTCAGGTGTCGTCCACGTCACTTGACCATGGTTCAAAATTAAGTGATCCGTCGCCGAAAGCCCTCGTGTAGCTGAACAGTGCGACGTTAATATTCACTCACTTGAAGCCAGGGTCACATAAGCCAACAGCTGCTTTTCCTGACTTTTTATGCAATAAATGAGTTTTGATATGCAGTTGGATTTAACACATATATACAATAATTATTAGATAATTATGTTGTTCGAAATTAAAAATTCTTAGAATATATTTTTGTATTTTTTGTAAAAGTGTTAATTTGCAGTTAAAAATGCAGCAAATATATGAATTCCCATTTTTTTCAGACACTCTTTTGATCTCTTTTCTTTTATTTCATTATTTTGTAAGCATTTGGATCTCTCCGTTTCCTTTTGCTTGTTTATTTTTAAGTACAACGAAAAAACAATTTATTTTTGGTTTTCTAGTACTATACGTGCATGCATGGAAAGCACCAGAGTTTTACACCGTATATTTTTTTCTTATTTTAAATTCTTAATTAAGCAGTTAACTGGGATTTACGAGTCTATTCGTCATGTAGAAGTTGAAGAATTTTTTTGTCATGATCAATATACTCATCTTGCGTAAAAAGTAGTAAACATACACATTCGCTATTTAAATTGTAATTTTTGAGGGGAAAACATATTCTCAAAGTTCAAGATGTTTAGAATATTTTGAGACCTGCTGGAGTAAAACAAATAATTAAAAAAAAGAAGAAAAATTTAAAATAAATTCACGCGTCCCTGTATGTACCGGCTGAAAGAGTGTATAAATTCGTTTAATGAATTTATTTATCAGCAATTATACGGGTTTTTAGATATTAGAATAAACGGGCCAAAAGTAAAAGTCGGAAAGTTGATTTTAGAAGGGGCTCTTCAGGTATTGTACCGTCAGCCGTGGACAAATGCGTGACGCCGAATAAGCGCTGTGCCCATTGATATTGATAGCTGTTGCCCCTAAGTTGCTTAGCTGTCGAGAGGTGTAAATGTCAATTGTTTGTTGTTGGAACCATGCGCTGACTTTAGAGTGATAGTCCAATGAACAATTATTTTATTGGGATGAGAAAGGCAAGAGGAGTCCTCTTTCTGTAATCAATCCAACAGTATCTACAGAGCTTCTTTAATGTCAAAACAAGTACAAAATACTTTTTCAGTAAAGAAGTAAATCAGCGTGTGTGTTTAGGTCTCTTAGTCTGGGATAATTGCGAAAGTCACAAAGGTGGCCGCGGTAGCTGAGTGGTATAGGTATCGGATCGTGGCTTGCCTTGTCACGAGTTCGAGCCCACTACCACTAAAGACCCGCCATGTAGAGCAGCGATGCACGTTAAATCTGTCGAGAGCTGAAACGTCCTCCCGTTGGTGTGGTGTGGTAGTTAGAAGAGGAGGGTGCCAGCTCAGGTGTCGTCCACGTCACTTGACCATGGTTCAAATTTACGTGGTCCGTCGCCAAAAGCCCTCGTGTGAACAGTGCGACGTTAATATTCAATCAATCAATCAATCGACAGTCACAAAAATTCATGGATATGCATAAAAACTTACAGTCGGAAGGACCATCGGCCTCAGGAATTCACGACCAAACTAAATTACTTTATAGCCCCGTATAGACCCTCCGTACAATAAAATTGGCAATTTTTTAAAATAAACGCATTTTTTTATCCAATAGTTTAGCTTGTTCGATTTCCGTGACACAACTCTGCGTGTCACGGAAACGGGGGCGCCACAGTTAACTGATTAGTTTTTAAGAGTTTCTTTTAATAAATTTCCGATTTTATCGTTGTGACTTTCAACTTTTTGTTGAGTTTCATTTTTAATTGTTATAAACGACCTTGCAAGAAATGATTAAACGATATTTTAATTCGCTGATTCATCTAATTTTTACTCCGAATGGTTTCAAACAACCCATATGACTTGTAATTAAATATACCAAGTAACATTACTTATAATCCCTGGATATATATGGCTTCCCTCAAACTTCGCCAATTATTTGTAATGACGTGTAATAAGTAGTTTACATATGCTTAATATTAACTTCCTTTCAGTGAATAAATGAGGTATTCAGGGATATTTTATCGCGCTATTCAGCGATTGTGATTCCGTCCTTCTCATTTGACAATTAATTCTAACTGAAAATGTGAGAGAACGAAATCATTTGCATACCTATACTTAAGCCTAATTGTTTAAGCCTCTTTTGTCTGACATCCTCAATTAGTGGATATTACGTCATTCTAATTGGAGTTTTAATATATTTCGAGTATCTATAGATTGCTGTATAATTTGAGCACAGTAAAATGCATCCGAATCCATGAGGGTGTTTTGTAAATTTTTAATTATTACTAAAAATAATCAAGAGAAGGACTTAATTTCTATTTTGTTATTCTTAATATTTATCTAAATAGTAATCATACATTGTTATGCATTTCTTTTAACATTTCTTGACGTTTCGATTATAGAACTCATCAGATTGCATCGAAAAAGCCATTGTTCCATTTCTCAAATAATGTTCTTTAAATTATAGAATATTCGACCGTAAAATTGTTGGTAATAACAAAATGTCGCTTTGGGTAAGAATGGGAGAATAGGGTGAACGCAAAATTTCAATGCCACATTGCTTTGGTTCTTCGACTGTTTCTCGGCATGAGTAAGATGATGCACTGTCGGCAAGACAGAAGCCTTTGGTAATCATGCCTCACCTTTTCTTGATCAGAACATCCCACGATTTGTTCTGTAATGTGCAATAATAGGCCTTGGTGATGGTCTAACCCTTCTCCAAGTTGTTAAGATGGTTTCATGACATTCCCCAAAACAGAAAGCAGAAATTACCCTAGAGTCTTCTGCATTTTTGAGAAAGGAGATGAGTTGTTGTGGTTCTACTCCTTTTCCTTCATTTCTTTTTATCTTAGTCATTTCGACAGATCCAAAATTCATCCATAGTTACCAGAAAACCAAAATATCTTCATCTTATCCCTAAAGATTCAACATCTTTCTTGACAGGTCTCGCAGTGTTTGCTTCTGAAAAAAGTCAACAATCGTAACACCCAGCGTACCTTTGACATGAAAGTTTCTTGATGAATATATTTTCAGACACTGCCGTAATTAAAAACAACTTCATTCATAATCATTTTGATGGTTTATTTTTGTTAACAGAAAAACTGATTTCTCAGATTTGGTCTATTTCCGTAACTTCTGCAGCATCATTCGTGACTTCTACATCTTGAATCGTCCGTGAGGGACACATATGCAGTTTAAAAATTCTTTCTCACCTCACAATAGTATAATATTATGGTCTATCATTTCCTTAAACAGCATCATTTCATTCTCGATTTGCCGGGCACCATAACTTTTCAAATAAGGAGCTTATCGCACTGCGAGCTTCTATCTTTTCCGTACTGTGGGTTGCTTCAATTTAAGGCTTTCTGAAACCAAAACACACAAAAATAATAAGCATAATTTACAACATTATATACATAATAACCAGTTAACTATTTTTATGCTGAAACCTCTAGTAACTGCACAGGTGTTCTTCTAACAGGAAACAATTAATACACAGATGCAGAAATTTAAAACAGCACAAATTCAAAAATCACATCAGTTGAAATCCAAATTGATAATATTGCATAAGTTAAATGAAACGCTCAGATATAGTCAAACTTCGACATTTTCAATGTTACTTCCCTACATCGTCTTTATATAAGTTCTAAAACCATTCCAGAAGCTTTTGGTACTGTATCATCAAACAACCATCCTAGACTCTTCCAGATTCGTCTTGAAATATCTACTTTTGTCTCTTTCTTTCAAAGGGGACTGTGGATTGGTAATTACCATTGCAGACCTAGTAAATTCCCCGGGAGCTGGTATCACTTTTTAGTGTGGCACCATATAGGTGGATACCTACATAATGTCACAATGTAGTTTTGACGTCCAATTTTCTCCCCAGAGGGAGGCACCTGAGCTCTGACAATGCGAAATCGTGCGAGAAGTTTAATTTTGCCGAGAGCGCCCAAGGCACTTTAGGAAACTTTTAACATGTCGCGTAATCATATAATATAAACACTGTCTATTTTTTTTTTTTTGCATCATGAAAAATCTTCGACTTGGGCTGGGGTCGAGCCCGCAAACGGGTGTACAAGGCCAGCGTCTAACCAACTACGCCACCCAGCCGGCCCTAGTTCTGCTTCTAAAGTCATTCCTGTTTACTTAGCATTATTGAATAATACTCTTTTTTAACCTTAAGTGATCTTTTCGGCACCAATATCCTTTCAGAAGAGAACCGAACAAAGTTCTTAATAAAATATCCAGCATACTTACTTATGCTTTTTGTTGCTAATCATTGAAAATATTTTGGAGCATCCCTTTGAATTTCTCCAAGCTTGTCTGGAAATGTGTGTGTTGTGTATATATATATATAATTTGTTTCTTACTAAATCTCTTACGGGAGGATGAATATTATGTTGGATATGTAGTATTCTCGTTTCTCTGAATTTAAGTGGTCGTGGTAGCCGATTGGTCATAGTCACAAACTCGTGACCAGCGTTGCCGAGTCGTGGGTTTTTAACAAATGACACTGAACACTCGCCGTGTAGAGAAGATAATGTACGTTAAATCTGATATGGCTCAAAGAGCCTTCCTGTGGCTTTGCATGGAAGTCTGAAGGGGTGGTGTCAGTTCGGGTGTCATAGTCACTTGATCGAGATTCAAAATTTCGATATCCGTTGCCAATAACTCAAATGAAATTATCTTAAATTAAGATATAGTGTCATTTACAGTACTTATTAAGTCCAGTTACAACATAAAATTTTGAACTAAATGTTTCTGAACGCTCAAAAAATATAAATCTAGTCTGAAATGTTGACAGTTTGGGAAGAGAATTGTAACTGCCTGTTTCGTAACTTTTTTGTGTAAAAATAACAAATTTGTCTAAATTTGTTATTTACACAAAACTATTGAGATTTTTGTGTGAATAACAAAAAGTTCAGGAGGAAGTCTGAAGAAATGGAATCCTTGACCCTAGAATTTCTTTCATTATATTTTTTAATATTTTTAATTATTTATAAAAACACAATCGAAAAAATTTTAAATCATCACAAAGATGTTTTCAAAGTTCAGAAGATAGAAGCAAAATAAAACTCTACTATTATTATTCTGTGGTACCTTTTAATCAAATAACTCCTCTTAGTCTGCGAAGTTTAAAAAATATATATTCTCAGAACTATTTAGTTGAGTATTTCAAAATATATTATTCATACTCCAAAACAGTTTTCCATATTTTTGTTAGTAATAGTTTATGATAGTTATAGTTTATTTTTATATTACAAAAAAAAAAATCCCGGACATTCACTCCTAACATCATTGGAAAGACTCAGAAATTTTATTTATATTTAAAAACTTGTGTTTAAATTCGATAAGACCAATAAAAAGATTTTAGCAAATGATACTTTTATAACTATTCCTTTCTCTTTTTTTCCTCTCAATGATAAAAAAGAATTTGCCCATTCTTCTTTAATTTATTGAAAAATTTAATGGTTTTCATTCTTTATATTTAGAATTTCAATCGATATTTTCCAACTTTTTTCCATGATATGATTAAACTATTGCTTATAAAATTAGGATTCTTTCATTTTCTTAAAGCGCCACTTAATCAAAATAAATTCATTCTGTAAATTTCTAGAATATAAGACTTTCATTTCGAAGAATAATTTTTGATTACTTAAAATTCATAATACAGATAGTGTGATATACAGGGTGTTTCCAAATTCAACCGACAAATTCGGAGGGGTGATAGTAGGCAGCATAAGAACAAACCACCATAGAACATGGGGTTGTCAAAAAGTTTAGTCGGTAAAAATCGTGAAAAAAAGAAGCAGCAGGGAGAAGGATGAGCCAGACGAGATGAGTGGCCAAATGATTGCGTAGATTTGGAGCGCCGTGCTAGAGGGTTGAAAAAATTTCAAAGTATGCAAACTTCTTATCCGTCTGGGAAGAATAAAAGAGGTAAGCTAGTTGTCATAGGCATGCTTTGCATAAAGCTCGGGTGTTAAGCTGTATTTGACAATGATGTCGGCTTATACGAACGAGGCATATGTAGATATGCACCTTAAATACTGCCGAGCCGATTACAACGGACACCAAGCACAGAGATAATACCGGAACCACTTTACAAGGAGGTGATGCCCACGCACCGTACCTTGAATTTCTTCTTCTAGAGCAGGGATGGCGAACAAATGGCACGCGTGCCATTGATGGCGCGAGACACAATATTTTGGGCACGCCACCGGACAAAACGGTTTGCATTTTAGTTCAAAATATTTCCGTAATTGATTCGTCAATCAAGAAATTTTCAGCGAGATTTTGTCAATTCAAAGAATTATCGGAAACTCTCAAGTTGATTATGAACCTTAAAGTGACCTCATTTGGTAAACAGAACTTGTCCCAATGGACTAAATTCATGATGGTCACATGATAACGGCGATCACGTGTTTCCCATTGATTAAAAATTGACACACTTTGTTCAACTTATAAAGCTTAGATAATATTTAAAATTTGATGATTGGGTAAAGAGTTTACGTGTTAAAATTCTTCAAAGAGTTTTCAAAATTTAAAAAAAAAAAATACTTAACTATGTGCATTATTATATCGTTGGCAAATATGTACTTTCTAAAAGAAAGTTCCTGCAAAAAGTAAAAGTTGGCAACAGTGAAGCACATGAACTGACTGGCTGGAAACGCGTGATTATATTTATGATATAATTATGACGTCGCATTAATTTATGAACTGATTGGCCAAAAACACGTGACTCAGTTATCATGTGACTCTGACGTCACATGAATTTAGTCCATTTGAATGGCTAAAAATTGAAGAATTTAAAATGCAACTGATTGATTTCTAACCTAGTTCAGTATGGATACAAAAACTTATTGAAACAAGAAAAGGTTGGAATTGATTGGAACACAAAGACTAATAAGCAATATAAGTAAAAATGCGAGTAACGACATTTTGGAAACAAGGAATTCAATTCCACACACACTTAACTGTTTGAAGAAGCTGGTTCATGCTGCATTGACCATATTTTCATCTAACTGTGCCTGCGAGTCAGTAATTTCAGAGATGAATAACATTAGAAGCCGCGTTTGGCAGATGACTCCAACTCAGCATGCATTCTGCTAAAAGTAACATCTTACAATGCTAATATAAGTTATTTGTCATCTAATCTGCAACAACAGAAGTCACACTAATGTTTCTTTAATTTGAATTACACGCATAACAAAAACATTTAATACTTTACAATGCACACACACACAAAACGTATTTTTTCGTTGTAAATAAAGAGTTTTGTGTTGTCAATATTTAGTTTTATTATTTTCCCAATAATCCCCAGTCAAAATTGTTTGGTAGAACGTCTATGCCTCCTTAAATATTTATATAGAAAAAATGGCACTTTAATTCATAAAGGTTCGTCACCCCTGTTCTAGAGCCATCTGAAATTGCTTGTGTATGAGACGCCGGTAGCTACAATAGAGGATCTCAAGGTACGGGTCGTCGTCGCTTCAGCTGACATCGCCAGGACACCGGATTGGTTTGAACGCATCCGACAATCCTTCGTCCAACGGAATCTGCTGTGCTATGACCTACGTGGCCGCAACTTGAATCAATTCTTGTGACAATCACTTATGGTTGCATTTCTGATGTCAAGCTGTGATGCATTGTTCGTATTGTTGCCTCTTATATATTGCCCCTTTTTATTCCCCTCGACATCACACACTTCATATAACTGTTCTTGTGAATTAATTCAACTAAACATGGTTTGCGTCCCCATGTTTTATGGTGATTTGTCGTCATCATGCTGCCTACTATCACTCATAATTTGTCCGCCGAATTCGGTGTAACACCTTGTATCAATAACTAAATACATTTTCTAGGTGTCTATAAAACATTTTTTTAATTTTTTTATTTTCTTTCGAGTGAGAAACTATGTTTAAATATCTAAAAAAATTAAATTCATAAATTAATTTTTCTTTACTATATCCATCTGATTTCTTATCTTTAAATTAATTTTAAGTACTCATTTAAAGAAAATGAGTATGGATTGTGGGTATAATCTCCATCAATGAATTTCACCACTAAGTAATTTGATGCTTAATGTAATGCAGTTAGCATGCATCATAATTTCTTTCAAATTATTGTGATAATTACATTGTGAGATAAAAATACGTTTGTTAAAAATACGATCATCCCGTTCAATCATTCATTTTTTAAAAAAAAATAAATGTACCTTTGTCATTTATAATAAAAGAAAATGTCAGCTTTATAACGATTAACTAAGATTAATTGCCAGAAAACTTGTCTCTTGTTCCCCTTATGGGCTGCTTTCCTGAGTACACGTTAATTATCGGTTAAACACGAGCGATCAGAGATTTTTTTTTTGTAACTGAACATGTTTGATCAAGAGAATTTTTCTTAGATGCATTCAAGATTTCAAGTCGCACAGCTGTTATAATGAATCCCTTTCAGAAATTTAAAATCTTTAGGCAGTACTTGAAAACAAGAACATAGAGTTTCAAAAGTAATTGAATTATTTTCTTTTGCATTAAATTTTTCTCCCATATTTGAATTTAATAAATTTATTTTGTCGGGGAAGTTAATATTCATAGAAGAGAAAAAAGTAAGGGTTTTTTGAAAGTGAATTAATATAAATTCTTTTTTCAAAATATTACCTCGAAATATTCTTATACCGAAGTTAAAAAAATTAAGAGGCAAATTTAGCCTCTTAATTTTTTTAACTTCGGTGCACGAGCAATGCGTAGTGTAAATTTGAAATTTTCACAGTTTTTCAATTCCTACTATTAGTTAACGATCTCCCTATAAATATATATATCTTGTTCAAATTTTTAATCATTAATAAAATACTTACAAAGCTCTCAATTGAGCTGAAATTTTATATAATTTCAATTAATTTAATTTTAATTAATAAAAATTAATTGGTTAAAAGTAATTATTCAAAAAAACTACAGTTACAGCCACGTTGGCATCATTTTTGGAGACTTAGCGGCGACCATTTTGGCGACTTGTATTAAAGCTTTAAAATGTTTTTCTTACATTTTAAAGAGCACGTTTTAGCTTAAATTTTCTATATACGATTGTTTTGGGTGACAATACGATAATTTAATTATAATTAATTAAAATTAATTAACTGAAACTAATTATTTAAAGAATTACAGATACAGAGTCACGTTGGCTTTTCTTTTTTTAGCGACTTGGGTCAGAATTTTGTAAGATTTGTTTTCTCACGTTTTAAAGCATTCAGTTGAACTGAAATTTTATACACGATTGTTTTGGATGAAATATGATACTTTTATGATAATTAATAAAAATTTATTTATTTGTGATTCTGTCATATGTATATACATATTTATATTTTAATTGTAATTATATGATAAAAAGTAACTAAAATAAAAAAATTTCTTTGTTGACCTAAGTAGGAATTGACTTTTAAAAAAAAATTATATATTACTTGTTTTTATTAATATTCATTTACTTTGTTAACAGCGCACTACACAACGAAACTTCGTAACTGTGAATCACGGCTGAATAACAAAAACGATCCTGCCTCTGGTGCCAAAACCTCCCATTCACCAAACCTTCGCATTCATGCCAAGTGATAACTTTTACATCCAGCGGCATTTAACATGCAGTGATCCCCATTATACCACGTGATATATCTTTAGCGATTACTAACCCTCCATGTAGAAGGACTGATGCAAATCTGGCTAAAAATCTGTTACGGCTCAGATCTGTCGAGGGGCATAATACTCACGTTAGCGTAGTGTGAAGTTTGGAGAGGGGGTGCCAGCTCTCAGGTGGGATTGCGGTAGTCTAGGGGTTATAATCACGAAATCGTGGCCGGCGTGTCGTGAGTTCGAACTCTAGTGCGTCACTTGACCATGGTTCAAAATTACGTGGTCCGTCGCCAAAAGCCCTCGTGTAGCTGAACAGTGCGACGTTAATATTCAATCAATTGAACCCTAGTGCCTCTGAAGACTTGCCGTGTAGAGGGGCTGATACAAGTTAAATCTATCAAAATTCAAAGTCTACCCATTGGCATAGTGTGGGAGTTTGGAGAAGGGGTGCCAGCTAAGATGTCCTTTTTTTGAACGAGGTCCGTCGCTAATAGCCCTCGTATAGCCTT
Source organism: Trichonephila inaurata madagascariensis (assembly GCA_019973955.1). Classification (NCBI taxonomy): domain Eukaryota; kingdom Metazoa; phylum Arthropoda; class Arachnida; order Araneae; family Nephilidae; genus Trichonephila; species Trichonephila inaurata. Next base: position 547,564 of record BMAV01000690.1, read on the forward strand.
ATAAGGCAACATAAATATAAATACTCACGCCTGCTCAGGTATAGACCGTGGATGAGATGTCGTCCATGTTCCGTGGTCGACAATAGCCCTCGCGTTGCTTCAGAGAGCGCGACGCAAATTAAAATCGAATCTTAGCGAATATTAAGCTTGGACACCCCTAAAATGAATTATTTAAAAAACTCAAATTCCTCTTAGAACTAAATACACAATAAATTTAATCATTTAAGGCTTTCATCATCATAAACTCTTAATATATATTTTGTTATTTATATTTATGTTTTACTTTTAAAAAAATAAATTATTGATGCCATGTTTTTCCTTTAATTAATCTTTTTTCAATAATAACCTAAAATTCACATAGGAAAAGATTACCACTCGCGCGTTTATTACAGAGAATGAAGGATTATTTTCACATAATATTTCGCGTTAATGAAGGTAGCCCCCATTGGTTCTTAACCTTCCGTAATGTAAAAGCTTAACGGAATGTGTCAGCACGAATATGCTAATAAATGTGAAAATGTTTACGCGAACATTCGTGAGGACAAACTTGTAGTTCGAATACTACGCACGCAACAGGAGCATCACTAGTAATCAATTATTAATTTCAAACATGTGGCTTGCCGTATTTCTCCAGCTACTGTCTCGAAAACTTAACTATTTTGCTTTATTTTATTATTGATTAATGTTACGTTACAGTGAATGCACATTCATTCCAGTACAATTTACTTGTCTTTTGCCTCAGAGTTAATTCGCTGAACCATTTTTTCGTTGCTTCCAGCTTAGCAGTTTATCCACGTATTATCATGAGATGATGAATCTGACCAGAGGCTGTGTTCTATTAGTGCTTGTTAAGTAGCTCATATTAGGAACTTTAACTGCTGAAAATTCGTGAGAATTAGGTCTAATAAGATTGAGTTTAGAAGTGTAGAGCCTCACCGATTGCGCTATCTCTTATTTAGGATTCTAACCAAAAATAAAAGGTCGGAAAAAATGCAGTTATTGTTTTTTAATCCTCGTGCATAATTTTTAATTCGATATTACTTTTTGCATCACAAGTTTGAGTTAAATGAATAAATTATAAGTTTCCTCTCAAGTAAATTTTCTGATATCCGTGGCATGAATGAGTGAGTGAATATTAATGTCGCACTGTTCAGCTACACGAGGGCTTTTGGCGACGTAGCTGGTAATTTTGAACCATGGTCAAGTGACCAGGACGACACCTGAGCTGTCACTCCCTCTTTTAACTACTACACCACACCAACGGGAGGACGTTTGAGCTCTCTACAGATTTAACGGTGAGATCCATGGCAACTTGAACGCTATGCCATGAGATTCATAGCCAAGAGATTAAGAATTAAAATTTTGATTCCACAGAATTTGTTAAGTTAAAAAGAGGTTGATGCGCTCTAGTTCTTATTTGATCTCAGAGTATTCATATGAAAATTTGGTGAATGAGAAAGTTTTTCAATTTTTCGCTTGAAGATAATAAGCTGAAATAACCTGCATTGTGCGAGAATTAAATTTTTTCTGTGTTCAAAATATATAAATTCCAAAAATTAAAATTTTTATCAAATCTTTTATCTTATTCTTCCTAATCAAAAAATTAAGGAATTCCGATTCTCTAATTAAAAAGTCTTGGTTCTTTCTTATTTTTAAATACATATTTATTGAAGCATATTTTAAAAAACATATATTTTTTCAGTAGTGAACAATGTTGTGTAATTCAAATGAAGCGAAAAACTTTAATATTTCGTATAAAAGATCGTATATATAAAGATTTATACCTTAGTAGATGTTAGCTAGAATGAAACATTTAAAATGTACGACTCTGTTTCAATGAAAAAAATAAGTTATCAAGTACTTTGATTCAAACAAAAGGTAAACTATTAAATTTAAGTAGAATATAAGTTATTAAGAGAGAGTTTCATTAAACAAAATAAACTTTTCAAGTGGATGATAACTATTTGTTCAAATTAAGACTAACAAAAATAAATTATTCTATTGTGTTAAAAGCACAATATACGGCGTGTCCCAGGATTATTGAATAAACTTTCAAGGGAGGTAGGGGACATCACAAGGATTCAAGATTTGCATAGCAACCATGGTCGAAAATCCCATGGGAAAGAATAGTATGACAGGTGCAAGAAATGAAGAGATTGGAGACTAAGATCATCTGAAATATTTATTGGTCAAATATATTACGTGCGATGTGGATAGATGACATGTGAAAGTGTCACAAAAAAATGTTCAAAGTTTCCACCATTTCTAGCTATGCATGCGTTAATACCGTCGGAATATCAGTTGACGGACTAGCTCAAGTACACCTGGATTTTGTTGGATGTCCGTAGTAGCTCAGATGATTTTTGCAACCAGATCCAGAACAGTGACGGTACTCTTTGAAGATGGTATGGGTATAAGCCTTCCCACTGCAAAACACACTACTCCAAGATCCCCCTACGGCACCAGCGACGGCTCGTACGCTGGTACACTTATTCTTTCGAAAGGTATCCAACACATTTGTTCCATGCTGGGAGTTCGAGTCACTTCGTTATGATCCATATTTACCCAAATTGTGATGCAAATTAGTAAAAGTCCGGAAGTCTAGTGCATCTCTCTGTGGGTATCTTTCGCGATATAATCTTTCTGCTGCTCTTGCATTTCCTTCTGCCAATTCGTAAAGCAGGTATAGTAGGTATATTCGTAAATCACATATAGCTGTCAGCTCGGTGTTTGTAAAACGTTCCATACTCCTCTGTGGGAGATGGCAGCTCAAATGACTGTGATAATGCAGATCTGTTTCCTTCAATGCCCTTGTGAACAACGCCACGTAGCGCCAAATGAAGACTTTTCCGACCATAGGTTGCTATGCAGATCTCCTCTTCCTCCCCATAAAATTTGTCCCAATAATCTTGGGACACCCTGTACATTGGGCGTTGACGCGAAGAGCTTTACCTTTGCCTCTTTAATAAATGAATTCATTTCAACAAAGAGTGAAACGGGAAATATTCGATAAGGAACTATAAAATTTTTATTCTTGCCATTTTGCTTTTTTCATTCTGAAGACACCAAGAAGACGATAGGCCGCCAATTCTAGTAGGGAAGGAAGCATATTTCACAATACAATATCACAATTTTCTAAAATCTGAATCAATACATTATCATAAATAATGTGTGGCCGCGGTAGCCGAGTGGTATAGGTATCGGATCGTGGCTTGTCTTGTCACGAGTTCGAGCCCAGTACCACTAAAGACCCGCCGTGTAGGGCAGCGATGCACGTTAAATCTGTCGAGAGCTGAAACGTCCTCCCGTTGGTGTGGTGTGGTAGTTAGGAGAGGGGGGTGCCAGCTCAGGTGTCGTCCACGTCACTTGACCATGGTTTAAAATTACGTGGTCCGTCGCCAAAAGCTGAACAGTGCGATGTTAATATTCAATCAATCAATCATAAATAATGTACTAGAAAAAGTTGAATGTGTTCGGGTCTCTTCCACCGATTTAATGCTATGCAAAAATTTTGAATGGAATGGAAAAAATAATAATTAGAAATGTATAGTAATCATTACTACTTGTGCAATTTATTGCTATATCAGAGTTATTGATCTCAAAACATGTCAAGACGGCAATAAGATTTGAAAGAAATTAAAAGTCTGGCGATAGATCTACTGTTTCTTAAGTTTCTGAATAATTTGACTCCTTTGAGTCCTTTCTTTAATTCAAACATCTAACAATAGGTGAACAATAGGTCGATCCAATAAGAACTTTGTGATATTTACCGTTGTTTTATCATATAATTTTGGAAATTAAATTAATTATTTGAGAGAGAAATTCTGAAAAGTCTCTAAAAAAAATGTTAACTGCAAACTCCTATATATGTAAAAGACACTGAAGCTCTAGTACAAGACAGCATCTAAATAAATGCCAGTACAGCTTGTTCGGAGATTTAGTGGTCTTGTAACCGAAGAATTGCAGTTTCGAGATTCGATTTCACAGAATAATGTTGTAATTAACGTGGAAGTGTTGACATTATACATTAAATTTAATGTCAAGGTATTTAAAAGTGCGTTATAAATAGAATTAGGTACCTACTCGGGTATCATCCTTATCATTTATTGTCTTCAAAACATACTTTCTTCATAACTTCAAAATTTGAAGATTGATATCCAACATTTTTAATTCTAGTAAGACTTTAATTCAACTAGTCTTCGAACACGAATTGTGCTATCGGTACTTATCACCTATACGGGCCATGGGTTTGAGACTGATTTTCCGTGATGTCGCCAATGCGAACTTAGGCAATATTTTCCGATAAGATCCATTCACACTACAAACACAATGTTGAAACAGAATTTGACGCATTTTCTACGTATTTCCGTGTTTCTCTTATGGTCCCTGTAAGCTATAAATACAATGCTATTTCTTAATTCATATTTTTATATAAGTAATTCATTATCTCATAGTGACAGTGGCTACTATGAGATCATGAATGTGAGTCATGATCGCGAACTCGTGGCTGCATTTATTTCGGTTGAAATGCGTGGATTCGATTCCTCGTTCAGTAAAGAACCTGCCGTGTAGAGAAGTTGATGCTCGTTAAATTTGTCGAGGTTCAAAATCCTCTCGTTAGCGTGGTGCTTGAAATTTGGTAAGTAGGGTGCCAGCTTAGATGTTGTCCTCTTCACTTGGCCGGTGTTTAAAACTATGAGGTCCGTCGCTAGTTGCCTCGTGTTGCCTTTGAAGTTAATGATTAAGGCTGTTTTCGGCTAATGTTTAAGTATAAGACCCGAATTCTGAATATTTTTTCAAATATAAAAGTACTCAAACATTATTATATTCTGGCTTCACTATCCTGTAGAGAATCGCTTATTTTATACTACTCATTTTTATCCGAGTTGATGTATTTTTTTCTATTACAATATAAAATGTGTTTCGCATTTTTTTCTCCTGTACCGTATTGCTAAATGAGCTATCCATTTACATGTTAAAAGGAAAAACTAATTATTTATGAAATATTTTGAAATTTTAAAAACACCATATTATAAACAAATGCATGAGTTACAATGTCACAAATTTTTATAAAAAAACTGATGTATTTTTTCTGTTCGAAAATGTGCTCCGAGTTAAGTTCACGCTCTTGTGTATACGGCGAAAACAGCTTTAAAAACAATCAGTCATTATCTCGTAATCTGTAATTTTATATTTGTAGATATATATTTTTTCCGTACATATACAATGGACCAAATTCATGTGACATCACAGTTACAATATATATATAACTACAATCACATATTTCTAGCCAATTAGCTCATAAATCAATGTGATGTCATAGTCACATGACAAATGTAATCGCGTTTTCAGCTAATCAATTCAAGTGTTTCATTTTTGCCAACTTCTGATTCTTGTTGAAACTTTATAAAAAGTATATATTTATTGACAATAGCACACACAAGTAAGAAAAATATATTTGGTTTTAAGTACACGTATAATATATAATTTTTTTAATCTTAATAACTTTTCGATTTTTTACCTAAATACTTGTGAACATCTTTACCCAATTATAAAATTTTAAATTCTATCTTAATTTTATAAATAGAACAGCAAGTACAAATTTAATGTCAAATTTGAAATATTAATGTTTTATTTACCTGAATGTAAGTTAATATAAGAGTAATTTTATATATTTGTTACATTAATAACTTATGATTAATATTACATTTTCCCACACACACACAAATACTTAAATTGGGCTAAATGTATGCACACTTATTAATCGTAAATGTTGAATTATACCTAACTAAATCATTCTAGGAAAATTGCAACGAATTTAATCTCGCTCTTTTATTTAAAAGTAGCCATCAATCTGATGAAAGCGACGTTATTTTAAGTAATAAATCCACCCACTCTAAAATCAATAAATCAATCACTTCACTTCTCCGCGATCCAAATTAAAAATCAACTCGGGCGACTGCGAAAGTGTCAAGTTCTGTAGAAGTTCTTGTCCTAAAATTATTCACATTCTCGCCTCTGTTGGCATTAGAGAGGTTTTTGTTGATGAGCCGAAAACCGAATGAAACTCTTGTTTTTTAAAGAGAACTCGTCCTAATTCTGGAGCGTTGACATAGTAATTAATTTCCATCGAAGTTTCGTAAATCATACAGAAACCCGTTATTATTTCACCCCAGGCATTCAATTCCATTCAGCATTGAAGGCTAAAGAGATGGGGCGTTTCTCTGAAATCTGGTACATTAGGCAGGTTAGGGAGGAAGAGCTTGGAGTGTTTCTTTAACTATTTTTTTTTATCACGGGATCCAAGGCCTCCTCGATTTGAAAGCAGATAAGATTTATAAGTTTTTCGCAGTTCTATCAAAATAATGGTAATTATGCATTTGTTCTTGGATGTTCAAACTGTTTTGTTGTTTTCTCTCTTACGTATAACACGATATTATACACCAAACTCTTATTTTACGTGGTAAATACGTCACTAAGAAATGCGTTAAAAAATCGTGTAAAAAACATGCGCTTTCTATAGTAAAACTGAGGATACATTCCGTGTTATCCGCGTAAAAATATCTTAAAAACTGTTAAAGCTCTGATATGCATACGAATAGGGTTATATTTATGTTAAAAGATTTATTACTTATTTGTAACTAAACTGGAAATCTGTAGATATATGTATAAAAATACCTTTTTCAAAAATACCTTGAGATCAAAAAGGTTCAAATATAACCGATAGTTCTATATATAGCTGATAACACGAACAGTTGATTAAAAGTTTTGTGTGAACTAATAAACAAATTTTGATGATATAATAGGCGTCATACCAAATGTTTAGGTAAGAATTATTGAATAAGGAGATTTCGAAGTAATTGATGTAGTATAGCAGCTCACAATACTGCCTAGTTTTTGAAGTGTGGTAAAGACGAATTTTTTTTTGATACATTGGTACGAAAGACTGCAATTTGTACTAGATAACTCATGGTTATATGTATAATTATAAGCCAATGATGAAGAAATCATTTCAAATTAAATAGATTTCTTAAAAAAATGAAGACTTTTTTTTAACCATGCAAAAAAAGAGTTGGATGTACTGCAAACATTATTGTGACTTTCTATTTACATTTTCAGAGTTTGTACGTGTATTTACACTTAAAAATATTACTATTGCAACTATTTTGTTTTAATGTATTAAGTATCAAGTATATTGAAATTATTTTATGCAAAACCTATTTTATTTTGAAATAAAATTTATTTATTTTCTGAAAATATATTTGTTTGAAGGAAAAATTATGCTTTGTTGATTAACTAACAAAGAATTTAAACCATTTCTGCTACTATTAACCATTATTAATGGTTTGCAAATCTTGCCATATGCGAAAATGTTCAACGGAAGAATAGATATCATTTTAATTTCCCTGAATGGCGCATAGATGAAACAACTCATCTTTATGCTCTTGGTCGATACTTAATGTAGAAGAAATAATGAATTTTCCAAAGCTTTTATTTTAATCTTTTATGTATCAGGGGGGAAACATGTAAGTACTACTTGCTCTTAAAACTCTAAGACTATTTCTTTCCATTCACTGCTAGTGGAACATTTGACGATCAATATTTTATGCCCCCATTATCCTCGCAGAATGACCGCAATAAACAAGTCATATTCTTTATCACGAATATGTTTTGGTTCTTATAATAGAAGGAATTGCAAAGCTCATCGTTTCTGTTGTTATTAAAAAGCAAAAAAGATAATTTTCATTCTTCCTTAGATATAATGAATAATTAAAGGACATTATTATGTCCATCCCGTGTAAAGTTCCATATTATGAACATAATACTAGCATTATTTCATAAAAGAGAAAAAATTCACATATGTATACTAAAGACATTAGCATTTTATACACAAAATTGTTTCGAAACAATGCATCCTAATCTTGTAGGTAACGTAATTACAAAGCAAAGTTTCGAAAATCATTGCTGGCGGCTGAGATAAATTTTCTATTTATGCAATCAAGAAAGAGGCTTCTGCCACGTTTTTTCCTCGCTTAACATCGGAGACATAATTAAAATGGATGAGCTAAGCTGAAACATGAATATTTAATTTTTCAGTAGTGTAATGAACCGTGTAAGGTTTGAAGTTTATTAAATTAATTTCAATATACTCTCGAATAGAATGAATAAAATATTACATTTTAATGTTAGACGTGAATATTTTTAACCAATACACATATATTTCTACAGTGTATAAATGGTTCATTGTAATTTGAATACCACGAATATGTAATAAAATCTACAAATAATGGAAAATGAAATGTATAAGCTTCTCTAATGAGCTTAATTCATGTGACGTCATAGTCATATGAATAGTACAATCACGTGCTTTCAGCCAATCAGTTAATGCGCTTTATTGTTGCCAACTTTTGCTTTTTACACAGAAACTTTCTTTTAAAAAGTACATATTTGTCAACAACACAACAACGCACAAAGGTAAAAGAAATTCATTTGATTTAAAAGTACTAATGCAACATTAGAATTTATTTTTAATTTGTAAAATATGTTTCGAAGAATCATATCACTTGAACATCTTTACCCAATTACCAAAAAGGAATTTATAAGTAGAACAACAAGTAGGAGTCTAGTGTTAGTCTTGAGTTCAATGCAGAACTTGTGATTGCATTTATCACGTGACCGATATGAATTTAGTTCATTGATGCATTCTAAAGAGTTAAGAATGAGGTTTGGAGGAGCGAAAGTATTGAAAGAACTAATCGATCATTTATTGAATTCTGCATTTTGAAAGTTTATTGTGTTTTTAAATTTTATTTTAGCTATTTATTGTTGCATTCTGTTTGTTATAATCGACAAATAAATCTGACTCAAAAAAATTACAAGCATTTCTCCTCAACAAAATTCTTTTTATTACTTCAGAATCGAATAAAATAGAGTATTTCTCGAGTAATATACAACAACACCCAGCGTGCAATTCTAATAATAAAAATATAAAAAAGCCATAATATCCTGTTTTTCATTTCTTTTTGTTTGAAATAGGACTGTCCATCTCAGATGCCCATTGTTTCCTAGATAAGTCTATCTTTTTCACTCTTTTATATTTCGCATTTGAGGGAAAAAAAAGCATTTTTTGCCACGCTCTGATGACTAAGACGGTGCGGTGCGTGTGTCGTAGAGTTGGGAAAACTTATTTTTATCTCGAAGTATTACCTGATTTGAACCATGTCGATATGTTCGGCGATTGGACGACCATTTCTTCTGTTCGACTATCGAATTAGTACTACCTTCTATAGCTGCATTGTGCCTGAATCAGGGTATTTTCACTTGCGTGAATTGAGTAATTTTTATAAACCTGGACGTTCACTTTTGAATCGGCATGGCTTGGTGGGGGAAGTACGAAGTAAGTAGCAGTCTGTTTTTTTGTTTTGATTTTTTAATGATGTGCTTAAAAATTAAAATTAGTTATTCCAGAACTAAATGTGTGAAGTTCTTAACAAAAAAAAAATCCGGAAATTGAAATTTTTTCCATTTTTAAGTAATTTTTTGGCAGTTCTATTTATAGAGTTTTTGCATGTAGAATGTTTTGTTCCTTTAAATATTGAAATATAATTACCAAAGTAATTCTAACAATTTCTTATGAAACTTATTCAATATATCTAATGGTTATTTGGCCTATATATCCTGAAAATCAACATAAATCCTGATAGATTATTGATTAACCTTATTAAAATTTCAAAATATTCAGCAATATATATTATTTATTACTTGCTACACATTTCTTTTTCTGAGCTTATTATGTGTATTTCCCAATTTTGAATAATTGTTCTTTCGAAATATTTAGTTTTTTCTAAGGGAATTATATATTTTATTTTCAACCGAATGTTTACAACAACAGAAAGTGAAAATTGCCTATTTCTTTTCCAATATTTTCATCACATAAAAATTCTCATGGTAAATATACCACTCAGACATTTTCATTCATTTCTGTCAGAATGATTTTAAGAAACCCACCTTGGGGCCTTGACCACTCCTAAAATTATCAAATATATTTTCCAATTGAACCTTTTTATAAAATTTATTTATTGAAAAATAGCTACGTGTTGAAATTTTTAAAAATTCGGGTTTTTCTCTGATAAATGAATAGAATTTTTATTTTAAAAAATGAAACTATTTTTGAATCTTTTTACTATTTCATTTGCAACAAGCACATGCAAATTAATATTGGAACATTAAAAAATTTTAAAATGTAATCAATTTATTTTTTCGTCGATACGAGCATTTAAAATAATCCACTATTGTATATCTGTATTAAAAAAATTATTTCTATTACGTTCTTCTGTCAACGAGTGTTTTAACATGATTTCATTAAGATTTGTCATTTATAAAGTAAGTGGAAACGGTGACAACTAAAAAAGTATTGTAAATATTTTTAAAGTTTTATTTGTGTTGCATAAATTCATACTAATCATAAAAGTATTTTTATATTCTTTACAGGAGTAAATTATCAGTTACTTGTAAAGAGCAACTCAGTTTTAGAATTTATTCAATATTCTTAAAGCATTAAGCTTAGCATGTTGCCAATTGAAATTAAAATATACCATTTGGGGAAACTAACCTTTTTCTGTCCCTATATTAGTGAAGATAAGAAGGATGTTTTATATATATATATATATGCTTGTGCTGGTATATTTGTCATTTTTTATTGTAATAAACTTATTTTGTATTTTAAAAAAATAAATGTTAAAACTCAGTTTCCTCTAAGCTATTCTAAGTTCTTTTAAATATAAAACCGTTTCCACTTACGTTATAAATGGCAAATCTTAAAGAAATCAGATTAAAACACTCGTTGACAGAAGAATGTAATAGAAATAATTTTTTAGTACAGATATACGATAGTGGATTATTTTAAATGTTCACATCGACAAAAAAATAAATTCATTACATTTTAAAAAATTTTAATGCAATTAAATTCAGGAAAATACTGAATTTTAACAAAAGTTTATCAAATAATTTGGGTGTCTTCCTAAAAAAAAAATTACTCACATGTTATATTAAATCATTTTATTCCTTTCAAAAGTAAAATTAATTTAATTAGAGTAGGGATGGACAATTGTGTTTTGACCACATTGCTCAAGTGGAAAATACCGGAGGGCAGCACGTTTTTATAAATAGTTGCATTCATTACTTAGCTCAGCATCTCAGAAAATTTATAAATTGAACCATGAGAATCAATAAATACAAGTGAAATAAAATATAACACTTTTCTTTCTCTTTTCTTCAATTTATTTATTGTGCTTATTTCATGTCTATAGCTAAAAACACATTTATATATAATTTTAGAATATATATATATAGAATATACCCTATCACACTTTTCTGCAGATTTTTTGGAATCAAGAGTGAGACTGCTTTTTTACATCCTCATCGCAGTCTGCCAGTTAATGTCAGCCAACTTGCATGTATATTTACTCTTGTTCATCTTCGTGTAAGAAAAACTTGGCTCACAAATATACGTTGACCCAAATATAGAGAACATTTTCTGTCTATTTAGTTTTCTGAGTGTCTTGGCGGGCTGCATTTGACCCGCGGTCTTACATTAGAGTGTATTGAATTGCACTTAGTTATATCCGCATTAGTTATTCGTCAGAATTTTAATATAACGATGTTCGAAAATGAAGATAATGAAAGGGATTTAATAATAATTTATAACATTTTAATTCTTAAATGTAAAAGAGTTTTATGCCCATTATTACTATAGATTTTATGTATTACTTAAATCTTATGTATCCATCTCCTGAAACACATTAAAGCAGCGATACTCAACCTGCGGCCCACCGAGCCTTTTTAAGTGGCCCAGTCATGGCCCATTGCTTTGAAATATTTACTTATTGTATTAAAAATTTGGTGGAAAATTCTTTTTCAAGAAATCAGATACATCAATTGTTCTTTTTTCTATCGTTGCCGTACGGGTACGGATAGATGTTCTTTTTCTATTTGGAACGATTACGGTTAGTGATAACAGACAGCAGTGGAGTAGCAACAATTTTATGGATGGAACTAATTTTTAACTATTTTTCATATCTTGCAAGGGAGAAATATTCGAAGAAAATATATCGTTTGAAGACGACAGGAAGGTTGACTTTTTTTCAGTAAAAAACAAACATGCATCCGTAACTGTTTGATTTGTCACGAAAGTGCTGTATTTAAAAAAAAAATACCAATAAACAAGAAACATTCAATGACATTTCTCCTCAAAGATCTCTTTCAAGAGGTGTTAAGCAGGCTTTTTTGAATAATCTTTGCAACAGCAACAAAGTGGTAATATCACAGAGGTAACAAAGACGTATTCTATGAAGTTTTTTATAGTATTGGTAATCATATGAAAACGTTAACTGATGTAGAAATTGTAAACGAGTGTTTCTTAAGTGCTTCTAATTTAGTGTTAGAGGCAAAAATAAAAAAAATATGTGAAATATAATAATTAAAAAGAGCAAAACAAGAATTATAATATTTTGATCAATTTTCCACTTAAAGCATTTCTTCCCCCTCCCCTTTTTATCCTCGCGTGAAATAACTAACATATGAATGCGGCCCGCGTAAAATAGCTGACATATGTATACGGCCCAGCAGAAAGAAAGGTTGAGTACCCCTACATTAAAGTGTATCGCTTCATCCATCAAATATAAGGCGCAAATCAAACACAGAAACTAGTAACTTGTCTTTATATCAACTTATTGGATTTCTTTCTCGGAAAAACCAAACACAAGTGAGCTGTATATGCTGCTTTGCTATTAAAGACGCAGAAAGTGATGACTCTTCTATTTGTACGAAATCGGATTCCTTGTTACGGTTAGAAAACACAGAAACCTCTTCTAGCGAAACTAAGTAATAACCTCACTTTCCTTCTTTTTCTTTCCCTCATCACCGACATCTCCGTTTTCCCTGGCATTCAACCCTAATCAGTTCATTCCTCTTCTTTTTTTTTTCTTTATTCTCATGACCTTAAAAATGATACACAGTAGGTGAACAAATGTTATGGCTTTATATGTATTGTGTTCTTTATTTATTATGACAAGTATATGACGGCCTAATTTTCGTTTCGCGTAAAGATTTGTTCGTAATTTATTACAATTTTTCCGTGAGCAAAAAGGCAGATTCTTCAAAATTTGGAAAATTTATAGAAGCATTCCCAAAAGTACGAGTGTTTATGGTGTCATCGGAGAGGATCAAAATACTGTTCGAAATAAATGAGAACACATCATTCGAATTTCAACCGGAGTTGTTTTCAAATAATCGTCGAAATTTTGTTCTAGTATCGAATGACATCAAATCAAACATCCATTAAGTAATTCGAACCTTAATGGAAGGTTTCAATTTATTTCATCGAATGGCAGCGAAAATAGTTTAATGGAACACATTTAATCACTGAATTTTAGCTTGTTGTTATCTGGATATATTAATTAGATGGATATGGATGGTTATATAAAGATTTGTCATGCGTTTTCTAAAAGGAAAAAGAAGACATTTTATATTAAATGCATGAAAATATTCTGATTTTCTCTCTGTATAAGTTTTCTTTATTTGTAAAATTCTCTTGGTAAAAATATATATATTCAAATAGAACTGTGTTCCCCTTTATCTCATGTTAAAAATACAACGAAACAATGAATATTGATTTAAATAATAATCTAATAGTGATACTAATTCAAGACTTCTCTAAAATCTTTGCTATAAGTATTAAATGTTATAAACTGTTTAAAACGTAAAATAAACTCAAAAGGTAATTCATTGGCATAAAATAAACCTGTTTCTGTGAAACTCAAATTTCACAGAAGCAATTATTATCAAGAATAGTAAGCACTTTTCAAAATTCCTAATGTATTTAGTTGCAGATATTAAAAATACTTTATTGTACTTAAAACATATTTCTCGAAAACAATTCCACTTACAAAACCTGTTGCCATAAAAAAAATTATGAGAAATAAAATATTGTTTAATCGTTTGCATTTTGTATATTGTTATTAGATGTCTTCGCTTGTCTGTTTTTAAATTGTTGGAAATAAATAAATACCTAAATAAAAATTCTTGAATTTATAAATCTTTAAAAATTTTACCTAAAATTTATAAATTTGTTTTTAAGAGAACTCACAGCATATATTGTACCAAAAACATTGTAATTAAACATTCTCAATAATAATGTTATTTTTCACCAAACGAATTTGAGCTAAAGAATTTTGATACTACTCGTATTTTTAAAAAAAAGATGTCTATCGGAAACAAATACTCGTACATTTCATTTGAAAAATAACATTCTTCTAAAACATAGTTACGTAGAATAACAGCATCATAAATAAGTAAAAAGGCTCATTCGGTAAAGTAAATTAGAAAAAATTTCGTCGGAGTGAGACATAATTTATATTTGCTGATTCACGTGTTTTTAAATTCCTTCGTGTTTGAATAAATATAACAATATCATCTATGAAACTGTTTTTAATTTGTTTCTAGTAAATTGTGCACTTATAAAACAATAAAAATATTTTCAATATATTGAAAATTCCCTTATCGATATAATATACAAAGTGAAAAAATATAGAAGGCATCGTTGCCACTGTTCAAAAATTCCACGTTATATAAAGAATTTGTCCAAATTCCTGTAAGTATATAGATAAAATATAAGATATATGTTTGCTTGATATATATAAAAGGAATGTCACTTATCAAACAAGTTCCCAAAATTTCAGTTTGACTCAGAAATTATCTTATTTTTTTCAAAGAAGATCATGTGGTTGTCCAAGGTTGGTGGCACCAAAAATAGTTTCATTTTTTATGACAACACTAGAAATTCTTTCATCTGTGATAAGAAAACATTTATGTCACAGTACAATTTTGAGAAAAACATTTATTTAAGTATTAATTTTTGTAAGCTACATTATTATAAAATGTAGCTTACAAAAACTTTTTAGACAAAATTATTGCTTTTCACTAAAATAAATACATCAAAATAATACCCTTAAAATAAACTTGAAACATCTTAGTTAAATCAATCTCAAAATGCAACAGTTTTTCTACAACTAAATCTATTTTTTATATTAGTGCATAATATTTGTGCCATTCATTTTCAAACATATTTCACCCGCTTGGTTTTTAAATACGTAATAAATAAATATTATCTCATAATGAAAAATTGACTAAGAATGTAGTTAATGACCATAAAGAATCATTAATTCTATCTGTACTAGAACCAGAAGCTTTGATTATGAACATTAATCTTTCTGGCTTTCAAAGATATGTTAAATATTTCGCATCGCAGTGATTTTTTAGCTGTTTGTACTTAAATAGTTGTCATCTGCTGTCAACTCTTTTATTTTGGCAACATAAAAATAAAATCTGAGAAAAATATTTTCTTTTGTAAATAAAACCCAATGTATTGTATTATTTAACTGTGTATATATAAAGGGAAGACATTGTGAAATACAAATCCCAGAAATTAAAAGAGTTTTAATAACATTTCCATCCATTCTTTATCAAACCATAAAGAACTTTAACAATTAATTGAGCATAATATAATATCAGCTCATTTTTATAACCCATTTTAATCGTTGAGAATAAAAACCTGGTCGTAAATACCAATTCATGTGGAAAAAAGATCTAAAATTATTATATATGTTTGAAGTTAACGAACACAAATATCAAATCAATCAAAAAAAGTTTCATTTTTGAATAATGAATCTCTTTTCTCCACGTGAGACCGCAGTAGCCTAGTGGTCAAGGTAACGGACTCGGGTCTCTCATGAGTTCGATCCTATTACCGCTAAAGACCCGCCGTGTAGGGCAGCGATACGCGTTAAACTTATCGAGGCTCATACGTCCTTCCGTTGGTATGGTGTGAAAGTTAGAAGAGGGGAGTGCCAGCTCATGTATCGTCCTCGTCAATTGATCATGGTTCAAAATTGCGAGGTCCGTCACCAAAAGCCCTCGAGTCGCTGAATAGTGCGAGTTAATATTCACTCACTCGCTCACTCTTTTTCACGTACAGGGTAATTATAGTTAAAGTTTCACTTTCAAAATGCTGTAAAAAAGATCCACTGCTCAGAATGACTACAAATTTGAATTGAATATACTTAAAGAAGGTGGGAAACACACACAGTATGGCATGGGGAAAGAATTCATTGGCATTTTCATTGTTGCTTTTCATACAATTTGTGGTCGAAGAAAAATTAAAAACAAATTTTTCCCATCCAATGTGGTAATACCTTGTGTGGTCATTTTTCCCCGTCAAACAAACGAAGCAATCATGCACATCTAACAGTATAGCAACTCCCATGTGCTACTCCTGAAAAAGCCGTGGAAATTGGTTTCAAAATGCCACTTGTAGCCGAATTCACTTTCGTTATACTGCTTAGAGAGCTATCTGTTGACACACTTAGGAAATTTTTTTCTTGTGCCATTCTGTTTCCGCCCTTTTCAAGCATATTTAGTTCAAATTTGAAGTCATTCTAATCAGTGGTTCTTTTTTAACAGCTTTTCGCGAAAGCGAGACTCTAATAATAATCATCTTGTATTTCTTATTTAAATGAACCTCTTTTTCTTCATATAATTCGTTTAACATAAAAGTCTACTTCGGATTAAAATGAAAAATTGTACATGTTATTTTTCAGTTCAGAAAAAATAATATGGCACACAAGGGGGTATATAAACATTTTTAACATCATGAATTTATATAGATATACATAGATCTATCTACCTTTAAAAAAATAGGAAACTTTCTTTAACAGTAAGCAAAAAAAAAAAAAAAAAAAAAACATGAAAATAAATATTTTTTTTATCTAGCCTAACATGAATTCTTATATCTAACCTATAGAGAGAGAGAGAAAGAGAAAACTGAGATAGGAAATCGCGCAATAACTTCACCTTCTAAGATCCTGTCGCGCTAGCATTCATCATTTATAATATAAAAGAAACAAAACAGATGGCTTGCAAATATATGATAAATGGCAATGGCAAAGAGAAATATGTTTTATATACACGATTTGTCAATATTTCTTGGGTGATATGTTAGAATGTAAAAGATTATGGTTGTAAATAAAGTGGAAACATATAAATTCATTTTTATACATGTTTTATCATAAACAAATATGATCTAAAAGGACAACAGCACGCTAAATATTATAGGTAATTAGGAGATTCATTTTAAAACATTAAAATAAATTTTCATCCCCTGTATTTGTTTCCTAGTTATTGGGTTGCTAATTGGAGAGCAAATTCGTGCTACACTTTTTAAAAATATGATATGTGTCTTCATTTGCTCGCGTGCTAGGGTCTGATAAATTAAAATTTAAATAAAAGGGTCTTAAAATATTTTAAACAAATCCTAGAAAATAATTTCTGTAAAACTTTAACCTTATTTTATTTGCAAGGCATAATATTGATTAAAACTCTCAGTCATATCACAGGAGTGATTATTGTAAATATTCTACGAAAATATCAAGAAATAATCGTTTTAAAGTAAAAGGAAATATATCTAATTTGCAAAGTGAGTAGCAAAAACTTTTATCAATTTTACTTTTTAGATATATTTATTAGAATGAAGCTTAATAGAATGAAGCTTAATAGAATGAAGCTGTTGTTAACTTTTGGAAAGAAAATATTTTTAAAAAAAGTCTTTTTTTTTTTTATTGAATTGAATTGCTTAGAAATACCATGATTTTTCTCGA
>BMAV01000690.1:566095-583802 GCA_019973955.1 Trichonephila inaurata madagascariensis
TCATCTTTATCCACCATTGATTAAATCATTAGATACTCAAGCATTTCCGTATAAACTTCAGAATTTACTCATTCAATCAAAATACATAGCTTTCCTTAGACCTCTGCGCTTACACTAAAATCATTATACTAATGTTAAACTTCATTAAGCGTTTCCAGCAGTTTGTAGTTATAAAACTTCTTGCTTGCCACTCCAAATACGGATAAACTAATAACCGTGAGGAATGCAGAACATCGATTCATTTTTAAAAAATACCTGAATATACAAGTCCTGAATACCCCCTTTCAATTTATCTTAACACCCCTGCACACTTACCCTTTTTTGCCTACAGTAATTAGCGGATTCGTCTTAAGCGCAAGAAATTGGTTATCTAGTTAAAAGTGTGGTAAATTTTGAAGCATGCATCCGTTTTATCGTTACTTTGTCTATAAATTTAAGGCTCCTGGAACGGTTTCTCTTTACGATACATTTCGCCGTCCTGTTTTTTTCCAATGTAGTTATTTATTTACGTATTACTATTAACAAGACTATTTCTTAAATTTTAATTTTTTAATACTATGCTCAATTCCTTGAGAGGAATTCATTTTTCTTTCTTTCTGTGGTTCTAGTCTGTTGATAGTCTCTCGTTGCGTCGAATCATATTTTCAATATTAGTAGGATACCCTATGTGTTTCTTACGATCCATTTTTAACTCCACAAACTGTAACTGAAACACACTTTCAAACTAGCCTGTGTACGAGAGAAACTCCGAAATTTATGAGATACGTGCAGATGATAATTTGCAACAAAAAAAATTAATGATTTAATTTGAAAAAATACAAAGTATTTTAACACAGTAGACGATTTTTTACTGGCTTTCTTCAAGCTGTTTAGCGTAGAATAAATTTTAGGCAGAAGAGGAAATGGAGTTGTGACGCGAGAACATTATCGTGCTATGATATTCTATGATTTTAAAAACGGTATTAAATCAAGATGAATGCGTTTAACGCGCGGCTGCAATTAACATTTGGTGATGAATCTCCATGTCGTGCTACTGTATTCAGATGGTTTAAAGAATTTCGCAAAGGTCGCAATCCTCTTCAGGATGAATGATTTATTGATTGATTGAATTAACGTCGCACTGTTCAGTGCACGAGGGCTTTTGGCGACGGACCACGTAATTTTGAACCATGGTCAAGTGACGTGAACGACACCTGAGCTGGCACCCTCCTCTCCTAACTACCACACCACACCACACCAACGGGAGGACGTTTCAGCTCTCGACAGATTTAACGTGCATCGCTGCCCTACACGGCGGGTCTTTGGTGGTACTGGGCTCGAACTCGTGAGAAGCCACGGTCCGATACCTATACCACTCGGCTACCGCGGCCACTCTTCAGGATGAAGAACACACAGGAAGGCCGCGGTCGGCTGTGATCCCGGATAATGTGGTCTGCCATACGAAAAATGTTAATGGATGATAATCGCTGTACCTACCAAATGATACAGAAGAAACATAATATTGGGTCCGCAACCATACACAAGATTATTCATGAAGAATTATGTATGAAAAAAGCAGTTTGCCATTGGGCTCCCCATAACCTAACTGAGCTCCAAATTGAGGAGCGTGTCAGAATCGGTAGAGAAACCCTTAAATTGTGCTAAATGCATCATTTCTAAAATTATAACAGGTGATGAAACGTACATACCGTTTTTTTGACGTTCCTATACGTCAAGAAAGCAAAGTAAGGGTCTTTGAAGATGATCCCACGCCGACAATAGTGAAAACGATTGGTTAAAAAAGTAATGTATGTCGTTTTCTTCAAAAGTACGGGATTGGTCTAAGTCATCAAGTTGGAAGATTGATTGACTGATTGATTGAATATTAACGTCGCACTGTTCAGCTACACGAGGGCTTTTGGCGACGGACCACGTAATTTTGAACCATGGTCAAGTGACGTGGACGACACCTGAGCCACCCCTCTCTAACTACCACACCCACCAAGGGGGAATTTCAGCTCGACAGAAACGTGCATCGCTGCCCACTGGCGGGTCTTTTAGTGGTACTGGGCTCGAACCTGACAAGGCAACCACGGTCCGATACCTATACCACTCGGCTACCCGGCCACTTTTAAAATGGAAGAACAAAAGACATAACAAAAACGGTATACCACTAATGTTTTCCCAGAAATTCCCCAAAAGGTGAATGTTGGGGACTAATGTTTCCCCGGGAGAATGTATTTTTTCCATACGCCGGTTTCCAAATTGAGTTTCTTAAAACAAAAAAAATTAAAGTGTGGGAACATCCACTTTATTCTCCGGATCTGTTATTTTTGGGCTTTTTGGTTTTTTAATCAAAAAATAACACGGAGAGGTCTTTTCATTCAAAGAAGAATTGTTAAATATAAATAAATTTTTTTCATAATTAAAAAGAAATGGTTTGAGGCATTTAATCTGTGGAATATTCGTCTACAAAAGTGCATCGATGCTGGAGGAGACTATTTTGAATACTCCTTAAATTTTGTAAGTGTAACTCTAAAAACTTAGGAGTATCTCAAAAATTTCACAATGATCCTCGTATATGCGGGCTCGATTTGTTAATTACGTAAATTTTATCATTGATAGTGATTAAACATAAAATTTTACTAATATTCTGATATTCTGAATTGCTTCTGGGAATATTTAAATTCTCTTTAAGCAATTTCAATTTTTTTTGATAAAACCCCTAGTAATTCTTTAGACACATGTGAACAATACATCCTACGTCAGTTTCTTATGAACTATTTAACCTTTTTTTTTAGATCCTCTTTGCTTATTTTTACAGATATCATGAATTTGGCAACACAATGCACAATGCCTTTTTGGATCATTCTAATATTTTGATTTGCTGTTGTACATCAAAAGAATTTACACTAATCAACACAATCCCTACTATTTGTTTAATTTTTTTCGCTTTATCATACGAGTACTCCTTTCGATAACAAATATTAAAATTTTAGGTGTTTGTAAATAATAAAATCTCCATTGTAAATTTCATAATTTCATAACAATTTTTACAACCGTGCAAATGTTTAAATGTTTTAGTTTCATTTCTTAAGATCTTGTGTGAAAAAGCAATAGCTAAACAATAAGAGTTACGCTGTTTTATTTCTTTGGTTAAGTAGAAATGTTATGGCGTAGTGTTAAATTTAATGCAAGCCATTTCTAAGTTTTTATTTATTTATTTTTAAATCGTGAAGTATTCAACTGAGTTCATCTAGCTTGAATGACATTTAATTTTATTTTAAATGTGTCATGCTCACTTGTCAGTCATACACCATTATGAATGATTCGTA
The DNA here is from genome assembly GCA_019973955.1 of Trichonephila inaurata madagascariensis. Lineage (NCBI taxonomy): Eukaryota > Metazoa > Arthropoda > Arachnida > Araneae > Nephilidae > Trichonephila > Trichonephila inaurata. The sequence continues at coordinate 569,410 of BMAV01000690.1, forward strand.
GCTTATTGTGCATTGTTATTGCCAAGTACCTGTGTTTTTCCATGTTATTTCGCGTAATAATTTATAAATTTAAGGTTGGTGAAACCACAAGTGTGAGTTTAAAAAACTTGTATGTTTGTTTAAAATATATATATGATTTTCAGTTTAAAAAAAGGCGAGAATGAATAAAAATATTTGTATTTGGAATAAAGAGATTTTCTTAAAATAAATAGATTGATATTTTGGAATATAATATTTTTACATATTTCGTTCCGCTATTGTTGCGTCTAGTATTTACTTGCTTACATTATTTTCCGATTTATTTTCCTTCTTGTCCCCTTTAAGGATTTTGATTGATCTCCAATTTGAAAATTTTTAATTTGATTAGACTAATAACTTGAAAATATATCCGAATTTGTTAAAATTGTTTTATACTGAAAAATTAAAACATGAGTTATTAATTATTTTTCTATAATTTTGTACTATATGCCTGAGTTCATATTTCTTTTACTTCACAATTATAAATGTCAAAAAAAAAAAATTGTTTTACTTTTTGTACGAATACATTACTTGCAAATTGTTTGGGAAATAGATGGCGCTGTATTAAGAGTGGAGTTGTACAATTGTATTCTTAACAGAAAGCAAGAGTGATTATAAAATGAGAGAGTGTGTAAGAGTGAACTTATGTGAGGCTGTATGAGGAGTGAGATAAATTAAGTAGTTAGTTAAATTAGTTATTTGTTGAGAAAGTGTTGAATTTAATTTCATATGGTAGTGATATCAACAACTCAAATTGTAAATTGTATATTGCAAGGTACATGGACATCTTAAGGTATAGGCCAACTGAATTTGGGCCCAGTGTGCAATGGGGCACAATGAGGGCCACATCTCGTTCTCAACCTAACCTTAGTAAAATCATAATTTGAATAAATTCAATGGTCAAATGTTATTTCTGGGTGTGTTCTCTGAAAAACTGGGAATTTTGGAAGATACATGTCACACATCACAGGCTACATGTGATAACCGCCGTCCATGTAGCCTAGGCCTATCACCATACACCATTATTACTCATTCAGTCAAAAGGCGGCAGTCGGTCGAGCTGGTTTGTGCGATTGTAAGTCATACACATTTATTTGTTTTGGGATATTGTTTGCATGAGTATTTGACAACGTACGCTATGTACTGCCTACTTTTAAGGCTCATAGGCGGGACCAACATTTGCTTAGGGGCCCAGGACCTCAAAAAGTCTTATGCTAGGTATTTGTGGGAATGAACATTACTGAGTAGCTCTAAATTTGGTGACTAAGAAACAAAAAGTAATGCAGTTTTTTGTCATGCTGACAGTTAATTAATGGATTCGTGTTAACGTTTACAAAAAGAATGATATTTCAAGAAAATTCCAATAAAAAGTCTGAATTTTAGAGAATATATATTAAACAGAGATAGAAGACACTTAACACACATACAAGGAATTGTTTTTAAGAAAAATTCTTTATTTAAATACAAATACACATCTGCTGTTATTAAAATTTTGCATGATGCAAATATATTTGATCTTAAGATACAAGAGTACAGGTGGTTATCAAAATAATGGAAACACACTGTGAATAAAAGTGACATTTTTGAATGCGCTTCGTAAGCATCAAAATATAATAATTCCTGCCAGTTTTTTTTTATAAATAGAAATGTATATATTCTGGTCTCATATGGTAACTTTATTGAGGTTCTATTCTTGGATTTTTTTTAATAGCGTAAAATGTCGAACCTATCAGATTTTCAAAGAGGCCAAATTGTAGGAATCTATCTAGCTCTGGAACAAGTGTGACCGAAACATCCCAACTTTTTAAGCGTTTCTTGAGATGTGGTGTGTAAAGTCATGACAACATACACACAGTGTGGCAAGACATGCTCGGCAAAGCAAAATAGGGGACAGAAAGAAAGGCTCAGTGAAAAAGACCCAAGGGCACAGAGAAGAGAGGCCGAAGGATACAAGAGAAGCGGATTGTAATGTCTAGAAAAGCAAACAACTGCAGCAAAAGTGACCGCGGAAGTCCATCAACATCTGGATTCTTCTAAGATAATGATTACAGTTATAGAAGAGGCACCTTCACAAACAGAACATTTACGGCAGGGCAGCAATTCCCAAGCCACTTGTCACAAATGTTAATGCCAAACGTTGACAACAGTGGTGTCACTCTCACAAAACCTGGTCGATTGATAAGTGGAAGAAGGCAGTATGGTCTGACGAACTGTCTTTCACACTTTTACCTACAACAGTTGGGGGGGGCACGTTTGGAGGGGTCTTTTACGATATGGGCAGCCGTGTCGCGTGGTTTCTACTGGACCAATTGTAACCTTGAAAGAAAGGATCACTGGGGAGAAGTATAGAGAAATTTTATATATATAACTGACCAGGTCTATTCCATGATGCAAACTTTGTTTCTTGCAGGCGATGGAATTTTCCAGTATGATAACAAACCTATCCATACAGCGGGACTTGTGCCCAATCATGGTTTGAACATGAACATGAAGATGAAGTTAAACATCTACCGTGGCCCCTACAGTCACCCGCTCTCAATATAGTTGAACCGTTATGGTCTATTTTAGAGCGTTCAATACGTAATCGTTATCCTCCACCGACATCTCTCCCTGAACTTTCATAATTTCTCCATAAAGAATGGTACAATATTCCTCTAAACACTATTCAGCACTTGTATGATTCGATTACTAGGCGAATCCAAGCTGTATTAAATGCCAAAGGCGGTCCTACATCATATTAAAAAAGGATTCTTTATAAATCTAATGGGTTTCTATTATTTTGATAGCCACCTGTATATTTGAACAGGCACAAGTATATCTTAAAGCCAATACCAAAATACTTTTTAGAGAATTAGGTTGAATTATCAGTAATCATTTAGCATTTTTTATACCCTGTTTCATTTACAATTAACTTCAATATCGACCGAATTTGTTTTTCCAGACAGCAGTCGTTAACAACTTTAAAAAAATGTCTTTATTTAACTATAACTGATAGAATATATCTTAACTGTTATTCCGTCAAGTTCGTAGAGTGAACATACTGCTTTTATAATTAATAATCAAATGAAAAAAAAAAATTTTATAAATTCAGAAGCGAGAACCTCTATGCAATTTATTTTTATCTTAAAAAGTACTAATTAAAACATCTGTTTTCTCTCACAGAATGTATACTTACAAATTTAAGTCACAGTTTCGTGGATTTTTATTCATGCGTGTCTATAAAGACTTCGCTAAATTATTTCTTTTTGAGTTCACTAATTTTACGCTTCGTTAAAAAGTGAAGTGCTTCTAAAAATAAATGATCCTTTTTGCGTTTTTAAAGATCTCACCAACATGAATTTATTTGTTATTTTTTTTAATTGGTTTAGTTTCAGAAATAGGAACAGTTTGTTCGATTAGACTTTTTTCTCACACAATCCTAATTCTATCGTTTCAGATTCTTCAATATTCAGTAGCTAATGAAAATTATAATTTCGTTTCCTCAATACAGCAAAGTAAAATCAGAGTAATTCTTAAAATTTTGGTATTCAAACATTATATTAACTTTTTCCATGATTTTTCTTTACGGAGATCTTAAAAGAGCACCGTTATCGACTAAATAAGCGAGTATTATTTTTTGTAAAAAAAAAAAAAGAAAGACGAAAGTTGCTACTTTTAAAACATTTGTATCCCTTTTAAAATTAAAGAAAAAGTAAGCATTTTGTTGTAAGCATTTTTAGATAAATATATTGAAAGCTTTATTTTCTGTTATTTTTTTCTGTGAATTACTATTTAAAACTGTTAGGTAGGACTGAAAAAGTTCCAAAAAATTAGTTTGAAATTTTCATAAATGAAAAATCAAAAAAAAAAAAAATACAAAATTCAAATACAAACACGATTAGAAAGCCGTATATAGGGGAATAAAAGAAAATATAATTTTGCCAGTTATTCAAATAAATATATCCAACAAAAATTTAATTGTTTCATAAAATATAAGTTAAAATCATTCATCTCAACATAATTTTAAATCAAATCTCATTTGGAATATCTCTATCTATATTTAATATTAGCCTTTATCCGCCCTCTTCGATGGGTATTTCACGATAATTTATGACTATGTTGTTTTTTAAAGTTACTGGTACGTAAATTCTAGCATTAAACTTTCAAATGAACAGGAAACCATTTTTATACCAGTTTCCTCTTGATTTAAAAAAGACAGGATTTGAATTTCTAAAACGAAAGTCTATTTATTTTTTATACTTACATACTTCCCCCCTCCCCGCTCCTTAGAGCCGATTTCCTCAAAAACTATTTTTAGCGAAACCCTTTAATAGCGGGCGTTTACTCAACAAAAGGAACCTCTCTGCCAAATTTCAAATCCTTAAATCTAATAATTTCGAAGATCTCATGGGGTAAGTGAGTGAGTCACTTTTCTTCTATATTTTTCAAGAGAATACATTGAAAGTAGGAAAGCATAAAAATTTTATAGCTTGTGATCTTTTTTTAAGAAACTTGTACAATCTATTTATAAAATGTAATTTTTTCGATTGTCAAAACATTAAGTGACATGTATTTATTACTGATATGAGTTCAAGGAGATTTGAAGGGAAGCAAAAAACACCATTACTTCTATTCAATAAATTAATCATCAAAAAATTTTGTAGAATTTTAAAGAATAACTCTCTCAAAAATGTGCTTTCGTCAAAACACTAAAAAATTGGCATACATACAAACAATTCGCAAACACTAATGCATTGACATATAGATATGTATCTCTTTCTGAAAGGTACTCCACTCGAGTTGTCATTACTTTGAAACATTAGTAATTAAAAATAGAATTCAAAATACTCTTTCTACCTATTTTTGGCAAGATATTTGCAGTCATTACGGAAAAAAAGCGGAGGTTTATATTTTTTAAAAAAAGAAAAATAATTTGTTCTAATTATTTTAATTATTTGTACGATTGATTATACTGCATTGTAAATCATCAGTTTTCCCACATCCCTTAAACTTGAGGCCAGTGTATCTAAAATAACGATGAGGAAAAACGCAAACCTAGAAAATCGTATTTAGATATCTGTAATCGTAATATACCACAGTAATTTATCATAAAAGAAAAGCTATATTCAGGAATTTTATTTAAATATATTTAGAATTATCCAGTTCAAAATTTAGAGCAGTACTTATAACGTGACTTTAAAACTACTGGTTGTCTCTAGATAGTTGTATAACAAATAAGAAATTTTATCTATTTTATGTTGCTTTCGTTTCCCTTTTAAGATGTCATCTACCTCATATTTGCACACAATGCATAATAAAAAGCACATTCCGAGTTTTGGAGAGAGAAAATTTTGCTTTCACACATCTCAGAAAAGCGAGAAATGCTCTTTCTACTTTATCATCTTTGAAACCCTTTCACGTCTCTATTTACACCTGCTTGCGCTTTTTAAAGTGAAATAAACATATATTTTTTTTTTAGTATTGTACTTGTTGAACCTGCTTCGATAACCGATTTCTCCCGCAGCGACAGCTTCGGAAACGCTATGTTTTGGGCCAGTGAACCATACTCTCCGCTCCTGTGCTTCTCGCTTTCGGAAGAGCTGCTATAATTGGCTGCTCATCGCTCTCTTTGGCTAGTTACGTTCTCATTTCAGTCGATAATTGCTGCGATGAGCCAACGAAGGACGAATTACCTGGTCCCGTGACGACTAAGAGCTGACAGGTACCAGGTTTCTTTGGGTACTGCTTGGCAGCACATGAAAAAAGAATCAGAACGCTAATCAATACCCGACCTCAAAATATTTACTTGTTCCGTTGCTTCTCTTGCCCACGTTGCTTAATTTTCAAAACTCTAGTAACTCTAGTTTGTGAAGTTGCTATAAATTGTTTATGGAACTTATGTAAGAATTTCAATATTTTAAGCGAAGTATTTTGATTCGATTCGTTTTTCTCAATCGTTTTTAAAAATGGATAAAGTGAATAGATTTCGGGTTGAGCAGGTAAGTTTTTCCTTGGTCAGACTCTTTTGTACTTATTGAAATATCTATTTTTTTTTATTAAGAAAAACATAAATGAATATTTTGTATTTGTAAAGGATCATGTGAGAGAGTAAATATTTATTTGGTCTAAATACTCGCATATTCAAACTCAAATTATTAGAAAATAACAATTTTTCATGCTTTATAAAAAAAAAGAATCAGTCAATATTACGCATACTTTCTACCGGTATTCATTGTATACTTACAAAAAAATTTATTGAAAGATTTATTGAAATTATTACAGGTATAAAGAATATCTATAGGAAGTATATTGTTAAATGGGAGTAAACTTTACTTTTATAGGAATTTTAAAATTTGTATCGTAAAACACAGGTTTCAGTAAACGAGAAACCAATTTTTAAAAAAAAAAAAAAATGAAATAAACTACAATTTATAATTTTTTTATAAATAGCTTAAAATCTAGAAAATGTGAGATTTTCTTCTTAAATTGTTTCTCGAAATATTTATTGAATGAACACCCTCGAGCTCCTCTCACAAAAAAGAAAAAAAAAAGTACATAGGGTTTTGAAAATGTATCTCTCTCGCTGGGAATAAATCACTCCAGAGTTTTTAATGAGAAATTTTAGATGGGGAATATTTTAATGAGCTTTAATATATATTCTATTCATTAAACTAAAGAAATGCATATTTTAATAAGTTTCTTAAGCATTTCAAACCTATATTATATTAAACTTCTTAAAACTTGATATAATGCGTCAAAAAAATTTTATCAGCATTACCTGAAAACAGTATAGGTAAATTTAAACAGATTCCCACCCGTGGCGTACCCAGACCTCTCTTCTGGGGAGGGAAATTAGAGCCTAAAAAACATATAGGGGTGCGTTAGCGCCGAGGAATAATCTCTATGGTAAAAATTAAAAATCTGTTGTGGTCTGTGGGGACTGTACCCCAATCCCCACCTTGTGGATGCCTCCGATTCCTATGAACATATATAATTAAATGTTCGTAGCTAGCTGCGAACTGAATACTTATAACTAGATATTTTTAACTATAGTACTTATAACTAAATAACCAACTACTTATAACTAGGTACTTTTCAAGCCTTATAACTAAATGCTTTTCAATTTCAAAGTGAAATTTTTTTTATTATTTATGACATATTATATGCTATGGATTTTATAATAATGAGTATATGATTGAAATAAATGTCGCAGAACTAGAGAAAAAAAATAAATTTTATGAAATATTTTAGATTACCACTCTCATATTGTTTTGTATTTTTATTGGCTCCTTTTCATTCTGAATAATATTAAAGCATTGATTACTATGCACCGACTACTGTATTTATTGCATATTTATAATTCATATACATAGGTTATAATTTTTCACTAATATCAGCTTTCTTGCATCTATCTTTTTTGTAACAGTTGATGAAAATAAAGTTATTTTTATTTCAAATAGAATGGTAGACAGGTATTTATAATTTAAATTGTGAATTCCCAAAGCAACTATTTCTAGAATTCATAATATCGTTCTTTATGCGTTGTTAATTCGATCTTGATTTGCTTAGTGTGAGCAGATTCGCTACCTAAACGGCTTAAATTTGTGATTTAGAAGGGATAGTAGAAGCTACTTCTCTTTTTCATTCAAATCAATTCTTTTAATGCACAAAAGAATTTTATCTTATTTTTAAATTTAATCAATGCTTGCAATACTTAATAAATAATGTACAGAAAAACCATTACTTGTTTGATGTCCTCTACATCGTTCGATGCATTACTTACTTTTAACTCATATTACGCCATCCATTTCCTTTTATTCAATTCTTACTATTAGTTCACTATCTTCCTATATATATATATATATATCTTTTTCAAATTTTCAATCGTTAATAAAATACTTTCCTCTCATCCACTCAAGTTCAAATACATTTTTTTAAACTTAAACTAGATGACACTCGATGTTAATACATTTTTTTCAAATATTAATTCATTAATTAAATTTAAAAATGAATAAATACTAACAAACAAAAATAATAGTCCAACAGCATACATAGAAAGGAAAATCGTTCATTGTGTCCCTGTAACGCAATGAATAGATAGCTGCGGTAGCCGAGTGGTATAGGTATCGGACCGTGGCTTACCTTGTCACGAGTTCGAACCCAGTACCACTAAAGACCCGCCGTGTAGGGCAGCGATGCACGTTAAATCTGTCGAGAGCTGAAACGTCCTCCCGTTGATGTGGTGTGGTAGTTAGGAGAGGGGGGTGCCAGCTCAGGTGTCGTCCACGTCACTTGACCATGGTTCAAAATTACGTGGTCCGTCGCCAAAAGCCCTCGTGTAGCTGAACAATCCGATGTTAATATTTAATCAATCAACGCAATGAATAGCGCGTTGGACTTCTAATCAAAAGGTCGTGGGTTCGAATCCTACCTGGGATGGCCTAATTTGTGAGAATGTGTGTCTATTTTATTGGAATAATTAAATTTAATTCATGAATAAATAATAACAAACAAACAAAAATAGTGCAACACCCAATATAGAAAAAAAAATGGAAAATTGTAAGGAAAATCGCCTTCTATTTTATCACTTAATAGTGTGATTCTGTCATATGTATAAACAAACTTATATTAATTATAACTTTTTAATAAAAAGTAACTAAAATAAGATTTTTCTTTGTTGACCAAAGTAGGAATTGACTTTAAAAGTCTTTTCTTATATTACTTGTTTTTATCTCACATTACGCCCTCCATCTCCTTTTATATTATATTTATGTTTCTTTAATCTGTGAATTAATATTTCCTCATAATATTTATTCATTGTTTAATATTCTTTCAAAATGTATAAATTATTCTGAATTCAAACATTTGGAACCAAATGAGATACAATTTCGAAGCCTTACATGTCTTAAAAATAATTTAAAAAATGTGTATTTAACTATTTCATAGTATCTATCTAACTTTCTTCATAATATCTATTATCTCAAGTAACATTTTCAGTATCAGCAGTATAATTTTCTCATCTTGATTTATGATTTTTTTCAGTAGTTTTTTAATGACTATTAAATAAATCAGTGATTACAAATACTGTCATCGGATATAACCTTAAATTTATTCGGAATTATTTCGTTTCCATTTATTTGACTTTTTGTATTTTCTCTTTTTTACTCAAAAAAAAAATTCCTATTAGAACTTACATCAAAAAGAACCTTTGGTTTAATAACTGCTCTCAGTTTTAAATCTTTTCAAGTATATATCGCTGCATGTCACAAAGGGAATATATCACAGCTAAACTTCCAGCTATCATTTTCACATCTCTTTTCTTTTTCTTCTTTCCCTCCCGTAGGAATTCGATTGCATTCATTCTCGAATATATCAATTTCTTCCATTTTGTCATTTTCTCTTAAAAACTATTTTGTGCCGAAGATCGTTTCTCTTATTTCTGGATATCGTGTTTATTTTATTATTGCAGTTTAAACAGATCTTTACAAGGCATTCATGTGACAGAGGAATAGAAATAATTTTGAAAATCTGTGTATATTTTTATTCTTATAGATCAGCACAGTGGCGTAACGTACACCCCCGCATCGCGGTGGGGTCCAGGGTTCTAGGGTGCCCAAAACCTGACAGTCGCCAAGTGCCCTTTATAAAATCTAACTTGGGGGCCCAAATGTTCTCCGTTACACCTCTGGATCAGCATCTAATGCATGCTTTAAAATATGTCTTAAACCTTTTGTGCCAGAGGGCCGCATCACAAAGATCCGCGGGCCTCACGTCTGTCAAAAAATAGTGTAATCAGAAAATTTACTTAAAAAAAGATTTGTTTTACAAGACTATAATTGATTTTAGTGAAGAGACGTAGAGAGTTAGATTTGTCCGGATATGTTGGTTTCAAAAAAGTTAAATGGAAGTTTTTACAAATATTTACAATAAAGAGAAATTTTTAAGGCATTCGTCATTTTAAGAATATTTTTTCCTCGTGGCCCGCAGACTACGAGTTGCAGATCCCTACTTTAAAGACAAAGATTTTTTCCAAATTTCAGGTTTGCTTTCGCTTGCAATAAAAATATAAATGTTAATTGATATCCATAAGAGCACAAAACTGAAAGTTTTCAGCTTATTCAATATTTGATTGTGATGAAAAGTTTGTCCTATTCAAGCGTTTGTAAAATTTTTATTGAAAACAAAAAAAAATTCAAATTTTCAATTGTTTTCGACTAAAATGAAATGCATCTTTCTTTTTGTACACGAATTTGATTTTAAATATGAAATGTATGTGACAGATAAATCCAATTTTTATAATAATTTGTTTTTAATCATTTTATATAAGTTTGCATTTATAAATCTTTTATTATTCATTTTAGAGTAATCTTTTTCTTTCTCTAAGAGACCACTATTACTAGTAGATACAATTTAAATATTTAATTTCCTCGTTGATCATCTGTGAAATAATATATGGTCACTATACTTTAAATTCAGCTGGTCACAAAAATTCTCACGTGGTACCGAAATTAGAAAAGTTAAATATTGATGTCATCCACGTCACTTTAACCGTAGATTAAAAAAAAAATCAGTTTATTGTTGGCGTCCAGTTGCTTAATTCTAGTACATTTTAATTGAAAAAGGAACCAAATATCTAATTCAAACTATACTCATTTCAATTGCAATAGTACAGAAGTAAGACGAATAAATCAAAAACTTTCAAAAAGAACTGTAAAAAATATTAGCAAAAATTAAGCTTCCCTCTTTTTACACTACTACTACAAAAATTCTGGTTGTAAGAAATTCTACTGAGAAACCTTAAATATTTTCTTACTTATTTAATTATAGTAATACTGATGGAGGAAAAAATACAAGTCATGTTTTCTCATCTAAACTCTTAGAATTTACCCGAAACCCCATCACATGACCAGGGACGCCTTAAGACTTCTTGAGGCCCTGGGCCCCTACGAAAATGTAGGCCCCAATTATAGCCTAATAAGTAGAAACAGCATACGTAGTCAAAAACTCGTGTAAACAATAACCAACCCAAACAACTAAATGAGCATGACTTACAATCGGACAAACCTGCTCGACTAACTGCTGCCTTTTGATTGAATGAGCAATGATGGTGTACGGTGATAGGCCCAGGCCTATGCATGAATGACGCTTACCACATGTAGCCAGTGGACATATCGTCAGAAATTCCCAGTTTTTCGGAGAATGCAACCGGAATAAATATTTGATCGTTGAAAATATTCGAATCGTAATCTTATTAAGGCTGAGTCAAGAGCGATACGAGGCACCCCATTGTGGTCGAAGCCTGGGACCATGCCTTAAGACGTCCCTGCACATGACAGATATTCATGAAAAAAAGTTGATAGCAACATTTAAGAAATATATTTCCTACGGGTTGGCATATGAAGTGAAAAGGCAAATAATCTAATTAATGATTCCCATTGTGTTTTATTTCCGAGCTCTCGTGGGCTTAATTTCATCTTGTTACTTCAACAATATTCACAAAGATATATTCATTTTTTTTTCTATATTTTTGTGTTAGCCCTTGTTTAGAGACAATCAAGAAGTCTAAAAAATGTTATCTTGAATATTCATTTTCAAGCCGAGTAATCAAATGAAGCATATTTAAGACCTAAGTACATATAAAAATAAAATGTATTATTTTATATCATAAGAAAATATGAAGAAACTTGGCAGGAAAAGTAGCCTTATAAATTAAGGGCTGTCCTATATTTATCGCTAGTGATTTGAAATTGTCTCTAGGAAGACGAGTTGATAATTAGTTTATATATATATTTAAGTCGTACGTAGAAACAACACAAAGGCTACTGACAACGAATCTCGTAATTCTAAACCACAGTCAAATGAGAAGGAGGACAATTCACTGTCAAAACTTCCCTAACGCGTCAACGGGATGACTTTAAACCTTTATTATGGTGATAATAGGTGCTACGTATACTGAAAACTACTAGTTAGAGACTGGATCTTTTTTAAGAAAGTCACGTAGAAAACTGAAGAATGCTACTTGGTGAATCTGTCAAACGATTCTCAAATTTAATTCGCAATTTAATGGAGTTAATAATTTGAGCCTCATTTTAAGCCCACTTTGGGATCTTTGTTGCAAATGCATGAAAACGATCAAAAGTATTACTTTATAAGTAAATAGAAAACTTTCAAAACTTAAAAGCTTTTTCTTTCTCTCTTTTTAAACTTTGTTGTAAGTAAGATACAATTTAACAATAAAAAATAGCCTTATGCTTTTACAAGATATTCCAAAATCTAACACAAACTCTAAGTTTGTTTGTTTAGGGAATAATAATCCTTTAGTACTGATATTGCAAATCAAATAGCACATTACATGGCGAAATTCTTGAAATTTTTAATTTAATTACAACAATCATAAGGAAGTAAAATTCAGATCTTCTAAATTAGGTTACGTATAATATGAGTAAGAGAATGTACAACATCCACAAAATAATTACAGCCGTCCAATATCTTGAGCTCGTTAAAATAACTAGAGTAACTGAGAATAATTTAAAGCTTAATTAAATGCGTTGGGGTGTACAGTTAATGAGAACAACCGTTAGTATTTACTTAAAACACATACTTTCTCTTCAAGCAAATGTTAAGGTACGTTGTGGGACAGTTTACTAGTTTCATGCTTGGATAAATTAAACAATAAAATAGACGAAGATCATTAATTTTCACTGTTAAACTATAAGATATCTAGAGCGTAATAGTAACCAAAAGAAAACCTGTCTTACCATTTTGTAATAGCTGTAACACGTAAACAAATAAATTAAATCTTGGTAAATTTAAGAATGAAAAATAATAACTTATATTAAAATTGATAGATTGAATATCAAAAGAAATTTTTAATTTAACTTTTTCGGGAAAAAAATCCAGTTCTGTATAATTCTAAGTATTATATTCGACTGAAAAGATGCAATTTAATTCATCTAAATATTAATCAGGAAAATGAATCTAACAGCGTTAGGCGTTTGGAGTGGAAGGGGTATGTTGTATCACCAATCTTTCAGGTTAAAAAACGAATGTTTTTCATTTAGAGAACTAATTTCATTCATGCTACCGTTCATTTTCATACATTTCGTAATATCCTCCCCTCTTTTTTGTTCATTAAAGTTATAAAATTTCTCAATAAGAATTATCCATTACATAAAGGATAGGGAAATTATATAGATTCTCGAAATCGGGAAACTCATTATAAAAAACAAACAAAAATCTTCTTTGGTAAAAAAATAATAATAATAAAGAAAGCTATCTGAATATGTGTCTTAATTACTTGGAAATCAGTTTCTTTTTCTTTTATTGCATTTTAACCCATTATTTAATACTGTTTTAATTTTGTATAATTACATGGTATATGTTTATCACATTCATATAAGTTTTGTAATATTATTAAGCATTCTATTTTAAAATAAAATATATTGCTATTTTTAAAAAATTTAATATTTACCTTTCACGTGAGGATAGAGAAAAAAGAAGAAATTGATTTATGCTCATAAAATTATATTTAACACTTTTAATACTAATGCATTTATTCTGAAAGATCCATGTAATACAAAAGAAATATTATTGTAACAGCTTCAAAAATAATGCATTCAAAATTTCTTTAACTTTCCTGTTAATTTTTCCGTGATTCTGATTGAACGGAATAATCATTAAAATGAATTTTTGTTAGATGTTTCTGAATGAAAATTTCTGTTAAAATATTCAGCATAAAGCTGTAGAGCTTCTGAACTTTTGTTTTTCACATTATTAGTATTTAAGAATACTTCAATTCTTCTATAAAATAGAGATATTTGTGAAATAGTTTTTCATAATTTTGTTGGTTATCACCAAATTTTGCATTATACTCTAACCATTCATGTTAAATTTAATATTTGGTTTAATTAATGCGATTAACGTCAAACTGCACGAGGACAGAAAACATCATAACTATGAATAAATGTCAGACGATGAAAATTACATTTAAGCTGGTTCCTCGCACGCTACAACTGGTTCCTCACTAGAGAACATTATAGGGGTTTTTTTTCCTGCGTTGTGCAATTTCATATACTATCTTTGATAGAATCGGAAACCTAATCCATTATCCACTGATCTCAAAACTTACCTCTGGTCTATGCACCTCCAATATTGAATTTGTAGTTTAAGTATGTGTAATTTTTCGTGGTAAAAAGATTGGTGATAATTTATATAATTTTTTTCTACCATACTAGTTATTTCAATTCCTACAATTAGCTCATTCTCTCTCTATAGTATTATTCTATATTAGTTCAGTTCTCTCTTTATTTATTTTACAGTAGAACGTCGTTCATCCGAATCAATTGGGATTGGACACCATTCGGATACGCGATTGTTCGGATAACCGAATAACCGAA
>BMAV01000690.1:597131-616660 GCA_019973955.1 Trichonephila inaurata madagascariensis
TAATTTTTTTTAGATCATGAATTTGTTTTCCAAGATGCTTATGGTGCTATTGGAATCTATGACTCAACAAATAACTCGGAACAAGTTATTATGTCTAATACAACATTTGTAAGTTATCTAATTAACATTTATACTATTTTTTAAACATTGTCAAATTTTATTTAATATTTTCGTTCATTTTCAAACAAATTTATTGCATTAATTTATTTTTCCATCATTTCCTTTTTAACTTTTCCCATGGTATTTTTTAGCTTACCATTTTGAAAAGCAATTCTTTTTTAAATCAAAGTAATAAATTCTGTGTGAATTTTAATTTTTTCCTACGTTCTTTCCTAATGTACTAGATTTGCACTGTGTTCATTAAAAAATCTAAAATACAGAGAATCATGATTTAAATGTAGTTTTATTTTAAAATACCATTTTTCTTTGTTGCATTCATGATAATAGCTTAGATACCAAAAGCTTTTTCAATTCTTTTTTTTATTTTCTTTGAAATAAAATTTTAAATTTCAAAATCAATTTCATGCAATCATCAGAAGATGAGCATTTACTAAATAAATGTTTTCTTTGTTAAACTATATTGCCTTTATTTATTACTAAATATAAACAAAAGATTTTTCATGTTTTCCTTCATAAATTTCTTGTTGTTATGCTTGAAATATAATGTTTAAAAACATAAATTTTGCATGCTTAAAATCAAACAAGGAAACTCTAGTGTAAGATATGTTTTACACAATCAATATTTAGTATAGTTTTAACTGAAAGTAAAGCTTCTTCTACAATTATGTTTAACACATTTGCTGTCACTGGTGCATCAACATGGTGCTTACCTCATACGACGGCACCGCTCTGGGACGATGATCAACTATGATGAGTAATATGCTTTATTGTAATTCGGCTTTTGAATATGGACATACCAATTTTACTGACAGCAAATGTGTTAAAACTTGAATATGAAAATTTTATTTTTGAGGTATCAGAATGAGATATGTTGATTTTATTAACATGTAATATATCTGAAATCTCAATGTTACTCTATATATAATATTTTCTATTTTAGCGTAATATATTTTTAGAGTAAATAATTATTTTAATCATACTTTTTGTTTGCCTTTTCAGCTGTATTTAGAACTGGTAAATAATTTATTTTATTTATTTTGAAAGTAAAAAAATGGTATATTCTAAGAGAAAAAATTATTTCAGTTGAATAAGCTACTGATAAATTGTTTGACTCAAAACATAACAGAGATCAACTAAATTTAATCTTGAATAATGTAACTCACTAAAAAAAACTTTTTGTCTATTTTTTTTCTTTCTAATTTAACCAGCTACTAAGTTATGATATTTAGTAAAAGGATTTACACACCAAGCAAACTCAATCACTGTATAAATCAAAGAGAATCACATGCATATTATTTAAATTTAAATAAATACTTGATACTCAATCAGTATCCAGTGAAATATTCTTGTACAGTAAAGTCATTTAGTTATAAATATACTCCATTAACACAATCTTTCTTTTTCCTCTTAGAGACAGTATAGCATATCTCAGTACTTCCTCTCAGCAGATCGACAGTATCTTCTGCTCTCTCACAAATATGAACGGGTAAATATGAAGTATATTCTGACATTTTTATATCAAAAATTTGTATGTAATATGTTTATCTTTCATTTTGTGTCTTTGTACATATTTTGGTGTATACTAAAACATTCAGACTTATAATTTAAATATCCCTGCCTTTGCAGATTTTTAGATACACATACAAAGCAGCATTTCTATTGTATAACATCAGCAGCGAGTAAGTACCTATTTAAATAATTTTTTTATTGATGAAATGGGTAAAAAAAGATTTATATCTAATTAACTAAGGGAATAAATGTAATATGTATTAATTTTTAAACTACTGTTTACTGTCATATTTACAGTACAAATATCTTTCTAAAATTACTGTCAAAAAATGTATTATTTTTATGATTTTTTTATTTTAAAAATTAATGTTTATGTTTCTTTTTTTTAAGTTATTTAGCACCTCTCTTTCCTAAAACACCTGAGTTGCTCTTACAATATGCTGCATGGGGACCAACTGGTAATCAACTAGTAAGTTCAACTTTATCTCTCCTCTAAAAAATTTTTTTAATTTAATTTATAAACTTATAAGATTTATAATTTTTTATAAATTGAGTAACCTGTAATCATCTATAACCTATATTCTGTATATCTAATTGTATTTTATTTACACACACACATTGATTTAATTTACAATTAAAATAATGTATTACATTAAAGAATTAATTTATATATGGAAAAAATGGAATTGAAGACAAACACATTTTATGTAATAATTTTTTTTTTTAAAGTAGGATTTAAAAGGTCATTAGAATAAAATAAAAATTTTTTAACTGTATTATTCTGCACCGTTTAAAATGAAATTCTGAAATTGCATGAATGATGTATAACTTTCTCTTTTTTTAATGGATTTGGAAGAATTGGTGTTTGAACTAAAATTGGTAAAGATATGGTAAAATAATGAAGTAAAATACTTTTAAATTTTAAAGTAAAGAAATTTCTTATATATAAAATAAAGAAAAGAGTTATTAAAGGTTCTCTGCCTACCAATATTTCTCAAATATACATGTAATGATAGGAAAAGAAAATTCAAAGTGTTTGGTAGTATATTTAACCTGACAGACAATTAAATAGTGGAAATTGTTTTTTCTATATTTTTACATAAATTTGGTAAATAAATAAGCAAAATGTGTAGTTAAAAGACTTTTTCACTATTGCTGCATTTGCAGGTATTAAAAAATTTCTTCATTGAATATTATATATATGTTACTGTTAAAGTGTAAAATCCATTATTTCATAGAATAACCAGGTATTTGATGAAATAACTGGATCAGTCAGTTAAAGTATATAAAATTATTGAATTCTAGGATTTAACTAGGTATTGTATAAAATAACAATTACTTGATCGTTAAAGTATGAAATACAACACTCGAAAGTTCTTTGAACCGGTTCTAGCTGATTTGAGAAGAAGTTTTCCAATTAGGTGGAATAAAACAATTGTACTCTAGATATCAGTTCAATATATGTCAGCGAGAATTAATTTTCATAGAAGAAGTTCCAAATATTGACACAATGCTTCGATCTGTTGCAACAGCTCAAAGTTGCGGTACTGGACAAGGTTTCAAAAAGTGCTTGTGTAAAAAAAAGTGTGTAATACTAAACAGTATGCTTGTTTCAAAAAGTAATAAGCGGTTCAATCCAAAGTGTCATCACAGCAATCCTTGCTCTAATTAATAATGAAAAATAAAATAAAGGTATCTCATAAAATTTTAATTGGTATTCTCTTTCATTCTTGTTTTAAAAAGTTTACACAATGTTTTTATGAAGCAACGGTTTTTCTTCCCAGCCTGTATTTTTGTTGATAATATTTAAATATAATATATTTTTGCAATACATTCTTTTTTCCCCTTTTCTGTTTAACCAATAGCAATATGAGCAATATAATAAATTAAACCATCTCTGCTTTCCTTTATTATTTATCAATTATTCATCCGCAAAAGGGATCAAATGTATTTTTTGAGAGATTTTAGCTGTTTATGACCAATTAATTTATAAAACACCTTTGAAATTGTTTATTTTTCACTTTAACGGTCTATCCTTAGTTATTTCATGGAATACCTAGTTATTCCAGAGAATAACTAGGTAAAGAATGAAATTGTTCATCTGTTACATACTTTAACTGACTTGTCTAGTTATTTTATGAAATACCTAGTTATTCTATGAAATAACTGAATTATACACTTTAACAGTAACATATATACACACACAATAATGTGTGTTTTAATGGATTATATTGCATAACAAAAAAATGTGTGCTCAAGCTGTGCAATATGTATGAGTAAAATTAACATTTTCTGATTTTAATATCATTTCAGGTTTATGTGCTGGATAATAATGTATATTACTTATCAGATGTTACTGCTAAACCACGCCAATTAACTAACACTGGAGTTGATGGCATTATCTTTAATGGCATTCCTGATTGGGTTTATGAAGGTAATGGGAAAAAAGTTTATTTTTTTTATATAAGCCTCAATTTTAATATTTCTCTCCTCATACTGGTCTTTTTTGAGGTGAGGAAGGTTAGTTTTATATAATAATTTCATTTCTCTTATATTTTTAGAGGAAATTTTGAGTACTAATAATGCTGTATGGTGGTCTAAAGATGGGAAAAAACTTAGCTTTGCTTCCTTTAATGATACAAATGTTGACATACTGCAATATCCTCATTATGGCTCCTACAGTGATGTTAATAATGTGTATCCAGAGCTTATGAATTTGAGATATCCAAAGGTAGGCAATTGTTTTCCCTACTATTATTTGTCAACTGTTTTTATAATTTATTTCTTTTATGCAATTTATTATTTTTTCATGGTTTGACTTTTAAAAATTGCAATATTTTATTCATATTAATTTACTTCAGATCAAACGGGGGGAAGGGGTCTGTAATTGAGAAAAAAGTTTTCATATTGAACTTTGTAAATAATTTATATTATGTTAAAATAATTATTCTTAAAAATCTATTATTACTATGTGCTAGAGATTGAAAAGTTAAACAAAATAGATTTCTCAATCTTTCAGGCTGGAAAAACCAACCCTGAATTTACTATATATGTTGCAGATTTAACTTCTGCAAAAGATCTTAGTAAAGTTCAACCTCCAAAAGAATACAAAAACTTGTAAGTTCTTTTATTATAATTTAGTTTGTGTTATTTATTTTAACGTGTTTTTAAT
Source organism: Trichonephila inaurata madagascariensis (assembly GCA_019973955.1). Taxonomy (NCBI): domain Eukaryota; kingdom Metazoa; phylum Arthropoda; class Arachnida; order Araneae; family Nephilidae; genus Trichonephila; species Trichonephila inaurata. Next base: position 601,933 of record BMAV01000690.1, read on the forward strand.
GATAGTGCTTTTAGAAAATTATAATTAAATGTATATTTCATAAATCTAATTTTTATATTTCCTTTTTTAAAATAAAAACCTGTGTTATATTTTAATTATTAAACATTAAAAATGTGTAGAGAAAAATTATTGAGAAATAGGTATATAATTCTTGTATTTTATTTTTTTCAGGGAATTTTACTTTACTGAAGTACAATGGGCTGGAAGTGATGCATTGTCTGTTGTGTGGCTGAAGCGTTCTCAAAACACAACTATAGTTAGCTTGTGTCATGAAAATGATAGCTGGATGTGCAAAAAAGTAATCATTAAAAAATTGATATCAATAATTTCTAAAGAAAATATTTTTTAATACATATTTTATGAAATATTTTCAATGTTTCAATACATTAAATATTTCTCACCTAAGATCTTAATTTATTTCGTATTAAAAATAACAGCTGTTTTACTTGAAAACTGAATGTACACAAATATGTTAATCCTATAAACATGTGATCTTTTACTGTAAATTGTTGCATAAATTATATTAACATTGAAGTGATTCTAATTACATTAATTTATTGTCTGTGCAATAATTTTTCTCTTATATTACATAAATAATAAAGCCTGTATTTTATTTTTAAAAAAATATTTTGCAATTCTTTTTTAGGAAAAACAAAATTTCACATGCTTAATGAGAAAGATTCTCAGTATGTAATTTAATGCAAATATAAATTATTTTACTCTAAAGTATCTAATAAAAATTTTAAGAAATAATTGACTGAACTTAAATGGATGTAGATGTAGATATTATTAAATATAATATCTGGTATTAATTTTTCTAACAAAAGGTAACATAAATCTAAAGTTACATATTGCAAGTCTTAGAATTGAGGTATAAGAATTTGCATATCAATGCATTTATCATTTTTGAACTATGTCATGATACATTCACAATGATACAGCTGTAAGTACTGTGTTTTGATTTTCTTAATAATTATTTTCTATAGTTCACTCATTTCTTTTATAGAATTACCAGGAAGATGCAAATGGTCATGGCTGGGTTGATTTGTCTACAAAAACGATATTTTCAGCAGATAATAAAAAGTATTTTCTAAGGCTTCCTGGACCTTCAGAGGGACAAGCAGGACGTTTCAAGCATATTGCTGAAATTGATGTAAAGGTACGACTAATGTTTGTTAAGGCTTTTACTTAAGATACATTCTTATATATTTTATTATTTATTTTGTAACATGGGGAATGCTATAAATGATTTGTTTGTTATAATTATATAAATTCCAAAATGCCAGTAATTCTACTGAAATTTGTTAGTGTGTGAACTATCTATAAATAAGTTATTATAATAGATATTAAGAGTCATTACTCTTATAACATATTATGTGACATTAAAATCATATTTTGAAAAACAAATTTAATTTAATTCATATATATATTCACAAAATACCAAAAATTCTTCTCATGGATGCTACAGCAACTATAAACATAACTAACTGAGGATTGCTTTTAATGGGGTTACAATTAATCTCAGCAGCTTGCCAATCATCCCCTTTCTTTTTGCATGGTAAATGAAATTCTGAAGACTGTAATGTATGTAGTCTTTCTGTATTCATTTTTGATTATCTTATTTCTAATACATACCTAAAATGCATCATAATAAGAATAAATAAACAACTAATCATTTATAAGATCCATTGATCTGTAAGCAGATTCAAAGATGAAGTAGAAAGGCCTCATTGCAACTAGTTTGTGATATTTTAAGAGTATATTATTTATAATGATAAAAAATAATACTAATAAAAGTATAAATAATTTTAAACATGTTTTAAAACAGTTAGAAAAATCTAAATAACAATATGTATTTTATTACTTCTATTAAAATATAAATATTGCCAGTAGTGTGTTCACAGAAAAAAAGAATAATTTGTAAATAAATATAAGTTTCAGAAAACTTTACAGAAAATTTAGGTTTACCTTAGAAATTAGTACTCTAAATATATATAAAAATGTGATAAATTAATTCAAATACGCTTTGATCATTCACTATAATTATATTTTTGATTTTTGTGTAATCAAATACTTGCTGTATATTCAGTAGAATTTATAATTATGTTTTTGTAAGTAGATATATGTTTGTTATGTTCAAATATGTGTTATATACTTTAATAATAACATGGTCTTATCTACTACCACATCAGCTGCATCAATGATACCCCAACATGTGTGAGCAAAAAATTGTAAAATGTTAAGAGGCCACAAGAAAGGGCCCCATAAAATTTTGATACAAGGCCCACTTAGTACTAGTTATGCCAGTGAATAATATTGACGCTATCTTATTTTTTACCTATACTGTCTTGTTATGTTTCTATTTATTGTGCTTTGCTTTATTAGGTTTTATATATGCATGTAGTGCATGTGTGTTATTTGATAATATTAATATAAACTAAAATTTATTACTTAAAAATATTTCTTTCTTGTATGTTTTTTCTAAGCATTGTGAGAATTTTTTATAGTATTTATTTATTAGTTAAGTAATGAGTCTTCAAAATTATATTTCGTACATGTATCTAATATATTTAAACATTCTAGAATCTTCAGTTATAAATAGGTTAACATATTTAATCATAATATAAAAATATTTTTTTTATATTATAATATTGAATATTTAAAAAATTTCCTCTATAATGTTTTTAAAAGACTCTTAAATCTTCTATAAAATCAACATTTAGATACTTTGCCAAGTAGTCAGCATATGGAAATCCTACTTTTACTGATTTAAATGTGTGCTTAATTATTTTTCCAACAGTTTTAGAGAAAGATGAGAATCATACATAATCCATGAAATATTTCCTCGTGAAATATCATTTCTTTCAAAAAAAGAAGGGAAAATGTGTTTTCCTTCTTTTACAAAAATTGCGTCATAAAAGAAGGATAATATAATACAAATTATATTTAATATAATTTGTATTTCTTGTTCATATCAAAAACAATTGGAAAAAGCCTTTTTATTATAATACTGAACAGTCTTGGGGTTACTTTTATTATCAAATGAATAACAATTTATTTAAATTTTATTATAGACTTTATTAAACATTTTAGGGTATAAATTTTGAATTTTTAAGCAGTACATGTTTTCAATTATTTTCCATTCATAGCACACAATTCTCAAATAAATCCTCTATTTCTAAAAAATATTTGAGTTTTAGTTAACATTATGATGTTAGACTTAATAAAATATGCTGCTGTAATAAACCATGGGGGAAAAAAGAATAATATTATCAAGAAAGAAAGTTTGTATTCTCTGCATCTTGCTTTAAAGTTGATTCAATTGTCAACTGAAGTAGATTAAAATAACAATGAATTAAAATGTGTTGCTCTCTAAGTGGGATCATTTTGCTACATAGAGATCTTATACTGAATGTTGCACATTACAATTGAGAAAATTTTAGGTTGTCAGTTTATATTGAGTTTAATGTATTAAACATGGTATATCAATCTAATTTCTTAAACTTTTTTTTTAATATTGTAAGATATTTTATTCTTCCATTTTAGACTGGGTCAAAAAGCTATCTTACAAGTGGAAAATATGATATTGCATACATTGTGGCTCATGATGAAAATAGGAATGTTGTGTACGTGTAGTTTTTATTATTATTTATACATCTTACATAATTGAGAAACTTTTCACAAAATATACTGAAATCAGATTTTTTCCTTCTAAATGATCTAATAGATAGTGCCTTCAAATTTAATGAAGGAAAAATTCATCTATTGTAAATATATTTCTTTCTTAATTGTCTTAGGGATATATATTCTAGTGTGTGTAATCAAAATACTGATGTAAATGCAGTTTTTAATTTTAGTGAGTAATATTAAAAAATATATATAGGTTTTCATTTTTAATAAGTATTGCTAAATTTGTAAAGAAGTAAAAATACAATAAATATTACCACACAAAGTTTTTTTAAAAAAAAAAGTTCATAAGCCTTTTTTTTTACAAGTTTTAACTAAAATAAAGCTCTTAACTCATATGTTTAATTACTGTATTAATTGACACATAATTTATCCTTGATATGTAATACATCCTTATAATGGTCATATATTATGCATATAATGCATTTCTATATTTTCATTTAGCTATTACATTACGACTTTAGAAGGTAAACCTGGTGAAAGACATCTTTTCAGTGTAGCCGATACAAGTCATGCAAAACCAAAACAAACAACCTGTTTTACATGTGACATAAGCCCAGAATGCTTGTACAATGATGCTGTTTTTAGTCGAAATTTCACATACTATGTATTGGAATGCTTAGGACCTGGAATACCTAGAGTAGAAATTCGATCAACGATCTCAAATAAAATTGGTAAGATCTTACAAATTCGTTTTTTTTTCTTCTAATTTATTAGTTTTTTAATGGAATGAAGAATTACCTTTTGTGTTAAATTTTTGAGTAATTTATTATGATAATCCATTTTCTTTAATTTTTTTAAAACCTCTATTATATTTATTTCTAGAATTGAAATATATTTGTCTTTATTTGTTTAATCATATTATGATAAGAACTTTGAATTCAAAATGAGTACATTATTTTTATAAATCTATGATATGTACAATATCTTTTTCTGTATAAAATGTTGTGCAAAGTATTAGTCATGAAAATTAATTCATTAATATCATAAATAATTCCTGTATAATAAAATTAATTACTCTAAAATTATTTATTGATTTGTAATTATGGCTTGTTTCTAAGTCATATTTTGTTATCTTTCACTTCAGTATCTGTTTTGGACACCAACCCAGAACTCCGAGAACTTGTTGATAAAAGAGCAATGCCTATAATAAAAAATCTTCAAGTGCCTATTGATGGAAACTACTGTAAGTTGCTAACTATATCCGATATATTTTAATCAAAATACTAGTTTTACAATGTGTATTAATGCTATTTCAAAATAAATTAATGACAGATCTGAGTTTACTCAAAATTTTTTAAAAAATCTTGTTTTCTTACGTAATTTATTAGAATATATTAACATAAAATATTAGATTCTTCTAAAATAATAATTTGTATATTAAAGCATGAAATGAAAGTATTTAGTAAATGTTCTGTGTTTGCTAAAAAATGACTTATATGAGTAACATTCTAATTAGAATATAAATTGGTAACTTTAGCTCAATTTATACCAATTTCAAAAAGATAATTACGAACAAAAATAGTTATAAGTATCTAAATTTAACACCATTACACATCATATAAAATTGCTTTGTTAGGACTTAAAAATGCAAATAATAATTAACTATATTCATTAGTACATTTAAAAAAAATGTTTCATGTTCTTTTTTTCATTCTGAATTAATTACAAATATTAAAGATAAAAGCAATGGCTTAGGTAAATTATCAAAGATTTCAAAAGTGTTTTAATTTTAACATGCCTTTTTGAATTCTGAGTACTATATGCATATTTTATTGCATAATTTTTCAGTTGCTAATGTACGTCTTTATCTGCCTCCTGTTTTACGAGAATATGAAATAACAAAATATCCTGTTCTTGTTGAAGTGTAAGTTTTTTCTCCAATTTCTAAGTTGTATTTATATATTATTAAAAATGCTTAATTTGATTATTTTAAGTGGATACTTATTTCATTAATATAGGTAATAACAGATTGTATTAATTTATCAACAAATCACTCATTTCAAATGAAATTTAGTTATGACTAATTCTTTAGTAATGCAGTGTAACTTTTGTTGTTATTGTGATGAAATTTATGTACTAGAATCTGTCGATTTTTATTTATATTATAAAAATCTATATATCAATACTCATATAATGAAAATTTATTGAATTCGTTTAAAGATATGGTGGTCCTGGAACTCAAATGGTGACTGAAAAGTTCAATGTAAATTGGGGCTCTTATTTGGCAAGTAAAAAGAATGTCGTCTATGTGAACATTGATGGTAGAGGAAGTGGTTATCAAGGAGACAAAATACTCCATGAATTATATCGCCGTCTTGGCTCTGTCGAAGTTTTTGACCAAATATCTGTGGCTAGGTAAAAATTAGTTTATGCATTTACATAGTATATTATATACATTGTTATTTGGTATAAATCTGTTAAGATGCTTCATTCTAAATATATTTATGTGTGGATGTGCACATGTGAGCATTTTCGTCTGTACATTTCTAGGAAACAAATTTAAACCAGGTCAAATGTTATTCAAATAATAAGTGGCAGAAGTCAGTTCTGATTCATCAAGCTATCATATATTTCAATTAGTTACATATTGTTAATCCATATTATATTGTATTAATTGTCATTCTTGTTTCTTATTTTTAAAATAGTGATAAATGTAATCTAGTTTGATTTTGAATAAATTATTATTTTAGTCACTAGATAGTTATGATGATATTTACTATTTTTTAAAAGCAGTATTGTAAAATTGATAAATACAAATGCAATGTATTTCAAAAACTAACGCAATATTTTTGAACCTCCTAAAATTTTATGCCATTATCATATGGAAATTTCTTATAAAATTTAAATTTCTTTGAGCTAATATATTTTTGAATAGTCATTTTAACCTGATATTAAATTATTAATGACTCTACATCTTTATGCTGATTTAAGTTATAGATTGCTGCCATTAACTCAGAATATAACTCTAATTTAATCAAGCTTCCCTCCTCCCCTTAAGTAATTTTCTGCAATAGGGTTGTTTTTTTTTTTTTTTTCAATTTTGTAATCAGAATATAATTTTTTTTTCAAGCTATTTAAAAGAAACTCTATCGTATATTGATGGTAAACGAATGGCAATTTTTGGATGGTCTTATGGAGGTTTTGCATCAGCTTCAGCGTTAGCTGATGAGGAAACTGTTTTCAATTGTGCTATTTCAGTCGCACCTGTTACTAGCTGGCTGTACTATGGTAAGAATTGTTTTAATTAATTTTTTAATGTATAGAAAAGTAATTTTAGAAAGAGTGATCCACACCCTCAGCAAAAATTAAGTATTAACCACTAACAACCGCGTATCAGAGAAACAATATTAAAATTTTGCAGTACCTTTTTTAAAGAGAAAGTAACATATAATTGTTATGATTTTCTTTATTCTTTTACTCTGCTCTGCCATTCTTTGCATTTTTTTTTCTGATATTATTAGAAGTATAATAGCACAGGATCAATATGCTACAAAATAATAGCATACAATTAAAAGATTGTAAGCAAATGTTTGTTGTTTCACAAACAAACTAAAATTTATTTCAAATACATCGTTGTTTATTTTACAAATCTTTCAGGGACTGTATGCTTAAATTTTTAATTAAAAATGTAATTTTTAAAGGTCTAATTTCTTACATCATTTTGCATATGAATTTATAATTTGAATTGAATTATTTCTAAAATTGCTGTAGTGCTTTGTCTAATTTAAAAACTCACTTTTAGTTCTAAATACATTTCTAAGCTTTGTTTTAGCTGTATTAAATCATCTTTCAAACTAAGGATTATATTGCAAGTAAAAAACACATTCTATGCAAAAAATATAAATCTGAAATTTTAAAAACAATTAATCTTGCTATTACATTATCTGGATAAATGTATATAAAATTATCATTCTAAAATATTATTTTTTTACTGAGTTAAGAATCTTTAATCATTTTAAACATTTGTTACATGAATTATTTTCAGAAAGTTTTCTTTGTGGTTTATTATTATAGATTCTGTTTACACTGAACGATACATGCAAAGTCCCTCTCCAAGTGATAACTTGGTGAATTATGAAAAGTCTGATGTAATGAATAAAGCAGCTAATTTTAAAGGAAGAAGATATCTTCTTGTTCATGGCACTGCTGATGGTAATTTTACTTCCAACCATTTTTGAAAATTCTTGATTTGGTGTACCAGTTTGTATCAATTTTTAAATGTATATAAATGTGAAGTATTTTTAAATTGTTATTGAATTTTCTTTTTGCTTTCTTATTTTGGTCAAGAACTATTTATTTAATTTTTTTTTCCTCATCTATTCCTCCTTATATTTTAAAACTAAGTAAATTTTATGCTTAAATATTTTCCAACTACTATTCCTCAGTAGTTACGTTGAAGAAAAATTTTAAACATTTAGCAAAATTTCATTATTTATGCAGTAAGAAATAATTTTCTTGTTTAAATATGACTAATGCTTATTAATATAGCATTTAATGTGTTTTAACCTGGTTGTAAAATATTTGTTTTTAGTATAATTTATTTTAGATGTTATATTTAAGATGATTCAAATCTTAATCTAAATTTTGATTAATTTACTGAATCTATTTTTAAAAAATATGAGTACAGCTCAAAGAAGGTAGAAATGTTAATTAGGAAAATACGGATTTTTTAGATTATGATTTTTTTTCCCTTCACTTTTTATGATATATATCTTATCAATGTGATTGTGCAAGGTCTTTCTCACTTTTTACTACAAGTGTTTAAAAAATCTCCAAAATTCCAATATTTTTAATAGAACTTTAAAAAAAAGGGGGGGGGAATTTTGCTTTATTATTATTATTTTGAATACTTAGTATTATAATGCATTTATTTTTACTGTGGTATGTGAATTTGAAGTATATTAGGAAAAATGTAAGCCTTATGACCACTGAAATTTTCAGGTTGTTGTGTTAAATAATAATATATAGATTTTGTAAAATCACCTTAATTGATTATGATTTTGCAAGTGCTCTTTTTTTCCCTGAAGTTTTTGACTTTTTTTTTTTTAAATTAACATTAATCTATTGTAATACATTCTAAATTATTTTAAGTCAGTTAATTGGTTTTTAAATATTCTTAAGTAAATTTTAAAATTTTATTCACTACATATTAGTTTTCTTTTATTTATTTGATGGCTGAATATGTACAAATTAATTAATGGATAATCTTTAAAATTTTAAGAAATACTTTTTTTTATTTGTGTATGTTTCTCCAAAGGAAATTATACCATGCCTAATATATAAAAAAAAATCATATTATTCTGTATAATATATATATGTAATTCTGATTTTAAGTAAGATTTTCCTCAAGTGTTCTATTGTTATTATTATATTTAATATTGTCATTGTATTGATTTCATGTGAGTTAAATTTTCAAATTTTTAGATAATGTTCACTGGCAGCAATCTATGATGCTAGCCAAAGCTTTAACAGATGAAGGAGTGGTATACAGAATGCAGGTATGTATTCAGTAAAATAAATTGATTATAACTTGTAGTTTTTATTACATTTTAATGCAATGCTATTACAAAGTATAAGTCTATAATTAAGGATGTTTGTAAAATTATTAAATGTAATAAGTTAAAAAAATTACAGATATATTTATATATATGCAGTCAAACCTCCATATAATGAACCTCTATTTTACGAATTTCTATTTTGCGAACTTTTTCCTAGAACCAAGAACATTTTACTATTTCCATTGTAAAATAACCTCCAAATAGCGAAGTGCATTTTCTATTTAAGGAACTTTTTTCTTTTTTCTCCCTATTTTTAAAATATTTCAGGATTTTTTTCAAATTATTCTCCCTTTTAGCCCACATTTTATGGTGATCAATGACCTTGAACTGGTTTTACTTCTTGCTTAACTCACCTAGAGCAATGAAAAAGCCATAATTTTTCAAATAAAACTGACAGATTTTATCAATGTGGTAGTGTATGTTTAAAACTACTGGTTGTAAAATAATGTACGTTTAAAATTACTTGTAGGTTTAAAATTAGAAAATGTTGTTAAAATGTTCCTTAATTTTAATATAAAATTATTTTTTTAAAGTTGTAAATACAATGTATTCCCGGATAATGGTTTTTTTTTTCCTTGCAGATTTCTTTTTGATCGGCAACATATATAAACTGAAGATAATTTTCAAAAAAAAGTGTGAATAATTAATTTTTAAATAATATATATAGTGTTTTTTTGTAAATTTAAAACTTATTTTATGTGGTTTTTACAGTATATCAAAAGATGAATTTCTATTTAACGAATTTTCCATATAATGAATTGTTCTTTGGGAGTTAGTGACTTTTTGTTAAATAGAGGCTCGACTGTATATATATGCAAAAGCACACATTAAAAATATTTTTGTACATTTCTTTCATTATTATTTTTTTAAATTTATATTTTGTTTTGGTAATTTTATATTTTAAAAACAATATATTCGTTTCATATATCGATACATTATTTCTAATATATGTTACATTTTTTTTTTCATTGTTCAGGTTTATCCAGATGAGAACCATGGACTTGGGCATGTTAAACTGCACCTTTATCAAACAATGGATGATTTCTTAAATCTCTGCTATTCTGACACTTTCAGAGAAGAATCATCAATTTCACACTCTACATCATCAGATTCTGACCGATAATTCTGCAAGTGTAAATTCCTTTCTCTTTATTTTGCCATGGGCTTTCATCTTCATTCTGTGTGCATCAATTCATCTTTTTTGGATTGATTCATCTCATGTTTTTGTACACAGATGGTTGCTTCATTTGTGGTGCATAATCCAACTGTACTTTTGTGTCTATTCCAAAGAAAGAAAAACCTTGCAGAATCAAATAAGAATTAATATAACATTTAAAAATAGCTAAATGCATCTGTGTGTCCATTTTTTTAAATGTGAGTAGCCAGTGTTAGCTGATTTTTGTGTAAAATCATTTCAAAATGTGCTGAAGCATAGATTTACCATGAAGCTGTCTTTGTATTTACATTCTTTCCATATGTATAATGTTGCAATGTGTTTTTATGAATGATTCATAATGCTATTTTTGAAGCTATGAATTATCTAATTAACTGCTTGTATATCAAGTATATGCATAGTTCCAATTTTTTTTATCTTAAAATATTTTATTAGGCTTATTTAAAATATGCTTAGAAAGAGTTTTGTTTCTGGATTGAGCTTAATTTTGCTAAACCGGTTAGTTTTTAAATTTTTTTTTAATATTTAATGTTTTTTACAGAAAAAAAAAGGCTGTTTGAAATATAAAATTAGTTCTTACAGCTTCAATTATTCTTGTAAACTATGATAGATGTTTTTAGATTGTGAATGTGCTTTTTACTGAAGCTTGTTAAATTATCTGATGTTATTTTTTTATGATCTATAAGCAAACAAAATCATTTTTAACTTCTATTTCTACAAAACGGCAAGTATTTCATTTGTACCGCTTTAGAATTTTTATCCAACATCATTTCCTCAGTGCACATGATGTTATTCATCTATGTGTTTTAAATAATTTTACTTTACTTTTATGCCAATAAAATTTACTGATGCCCCTTTACTCCTTCTTTAAAGTATTTTTTTATGTAGCTTTTCTGAAACATTGCGTTCATTTTTAATGGGGTTTTTTTTTTAAATCATTCCAAATAAAAAATATTTAAAATGATCTAAAATAGATTCCTTTTCAGCTACTTTTTTAGTTTATTAATGGGCATATATGTATAAAATTAAGGATGAAATTTTGTATTGCATGTGTAAATATAAATTGCAGGTATTAATTTTTTAACTTTTCTTAACACTTTGAAGATGAGCAGCGTGAATTTCCGTCTTTTATTTTTAACCTGTTGACGACAAATGACAGAAATTTGGATCATTTGTAGAGATGCCAACCATTACGGAATCTATTAATCACTTTTTGTACTCAGTATTTTTTTTTAAATATTTTTTTCAAAATGAGACTTCATGGAATTTTTATGGGAATTCGGACTATTTACTTTTCACTGCATACCATTTTCAGTGTTAATGATTGCTTTTTTTTTTTTTTTAATAATAATTCAGTGGTATGACACTATGAAAAAAAGGATTTGTGAAGAATTCTATTGAAAAGTGTTGCTGTTGGATATAAGTACAAAAATAATTTTGAAAAACAAATTGTTTACTTATGTTATAAATTGCGAATATAAGTTACAGATTATAAAATTATGAGTAGAATTTATAATACTATATAATCATGTGAATCTATAAAGGAATAGAAGAGATCACTATCAGATAAGAATAAAAGTGTGTTAAAAAATTTCCTGAAGTGAGAAATGAAGAAGTCGTTAATTTCATATGCCTTAAAATTTTAAAAATTTAATTTAAATTTATTGTTTTATTCCTTCTTTGAACAAAATCTTATGTATTTTAAAACTGCTCAAAACAAAGATTATTAATTAATCATATTCCAGATTTTTTTGTATAAAATATGTATTTGAAACCAAAAATAGTTTCATATTTTGTACATTAAAGGAAATATTTGCATTATACCAAAATGGTATTTAATTTTTTTTAATGCAATTTTCTTAACTAGTCTTGAATGAGCAATTATATTTAGTTCTATGGTATTTGCACAAGAAAAAGTGAGCTTGAATGTAGGAAAATCTATGTACATAGGTACAATTGATATATTTAATCTTAAAATTGAAACTCAATTTTTCTTTTTAATGAGTTTTTATCTAAATTTTTATTTTTAATTTACAACAAATGATGATGGCTCAATTTTCATTGTGTTGTTAATATCAATATAATGTATGTTTGTTACTGGATTACAGTATTATTTTATGTAACTGACAGTATATTTTAATTTATGTACTTAATTTAATAAGATAATCAATATCAATCTTATTCTATTATATTTATCCTTTTTTTTTTTTGCTCTTATAATGTTTAATCAAGAAAAGAATTTGATATATTTGTTAACTACATGCTTTTCATCAGGGACATCTTAAGACTTCTTGAGGCCTTTCACAAATGCAGGCCCCGCCTTTGATCCTTAAAAGTATATATATATATAGACATTGTCAAATATTCGTACAAACAGTAACCTGAAATAAATATATCTGCATGACTTACAATCACTCAGACCGGCTCACCCGACTGCTGCCTTTTGGCAGAATGAGTAATGATGGTGTATGGAGGTAGGCCTAGGCCTAAACATGGACGTCGGTCATCACGTAATAATACTACTGTCTTGCCACTGTTTCCAGTTCACACATAGTTTGAGATTCTCAGTTTTTTGGAAAATACGTCCAGAAATAGCATTTGACTGTTAAAATTATTTGAATCATGATCTTACTAATGCTAAATCAAAAATGAGACAATGCCCCCATCGAGGCCCTGGGCCCATGCCTTAAGACGTCCCTGCTTTTCTTACTGTTTTGCTTGATCACTGTTTTGTAATAATGTGTATCAAAAGCTATATAAATTTATTGTAAACAAAATTTGGTGCTTAAATGTAATTTCAGAAAAGATTTGTTCTTAAAGGTAATGTGTTTTATTTGTACAACTTATATGTTATTGTACATAAAATGTGTAGCTGTTGTTTGAGGTAGCTTGAAATTGTGTGATAGAATAGAACATTATTTGAAAAAATTACATGTTAATCTTTATTATCCTTGATAAACCATATTTTAAATTATATCTGTGTTTTTTTATCTTGAATAATAATTGTGATAGCTTTTTTTGTGATTAAATGTTACATGTACGTTTTTATTTCTCTTTAATAATTCTAACACTCTTTCTTTATGAAAAAATTTTGTTTTATGTATATATTTTTCCCTTGATTTAGAAACTTGGTAAATAGAAGGATTATCAACCATTATTTTATTTATGATTGAATAAAATGTTTGTTTTTTTCCTTTACACAAAGGCCAAAATTCTTTTGGCACATGCAGTTTCTTTAACGAGTTTATTTCATCAGAGTTTTTGTTATATATATTTACTATATAATCTAAATATAATAGAGTTGTATAACTTTTTATTTTGACCAAAAGAGTAAATGTAAAAGTGTAGACTTGTTTGTGTTTTTGAGCAAATGTATATTTGTGTTTTTATCTATTAAAAACATGTAAATAAACGTTTGTCTTGTGCATTTTTAATATCTGCTATTGGAAATCAATAAATCTTTTGCATAAAAACATTTTTAGATTATAATCATCAAAAAGAAAGAAAAATCTAAAACTGTTATCTTTACAAAAAATGCAGCAACCTTTACCAATGTAGTTTTCAAAAAAAAAAAAATATTCTTCATGTTCTTTATATTTATTCATTCCATTTTAATTTCAGCCAAAATATTATTCATTATAGTATATTTTAAAGAATATTGAAACATGTGTAATACTTATATTTATAGACACACAATAAATTTACCCTTTCTTCGGATTTTCACGCATCCATGAAAATATAAACATAGAAGAAGAGTAAAAATTTTATATATTTTTAAGCAAAATTATCTAAAAGTAAAAAGAGTTCCTTCCAAACTGCACATGAAACTGGTCATTTTTAAATATATAAAGTTAAACAATCGGTCAATTTGAACAAGAATCAAAATAGGTTCACTTAGTTTTATAACAAATCTTCATGTTTCAATTATTATTATTATTTAATCTAAAAATTATTTAAATACTTCTATTCAAACATACATAAGATTATATTTAGACAATAAAATTATTTGTGATTCAAATCTTCAATCATATATGCTTCACCTTTCATATTCATCTGTTACGTTTTCACTATTTTGGCTCATTTTTAAAAACTTGAACTTTTTTTTATTTTAATTGAAAACAATTATAAAATCCCCGTGCAACACAAAATATCACACGGGGCTCACAGAAGAAAGTATTAATCACAAATTAAAAAGGAATGAAGGAAAAAATTCCGTTGAGATTATGAAGGATTACAAATATTTACAACAAATTCACAGAACTTTTTGGAGTAACTTCTTTCCACCAGAACTTCTGTTGGTAAGAAG
>BMAV01000690.1:617060-638459 GCA_019973955.1 Trichonephila inaurata madagascariensis
AAGCTACCATCCGAGAGAATGGCTGAATGCCTCTTAAATCTGATTTTGATTAAAATTTTCTTTTCAAAGTGAATTCGAAAAATCGTTAAAACTACAGCTGAAACTACACTGGTAATCTTTCTAGAGAACATGAGCTTTAAGCGATTATCAGAAATGCAGTGTATCACTACGCGGAGCTTTTCCTGCGAGGAGAAACATATCGCATACGGTCACTGCAAACTGGTTCATCTCAAGGATACGCCTTGGCGATCCACCTTTGGCTAGAAAAGAGGATTTGGCAGCGGAAAAACTCAGCCCACGTTATTGAAGTTTTCCCATAGCAACTATCCTTCAGCCAGGCGTCTTGCAATGGTACGGACTGACACATAGGTCCGTAGTGAAGGTGCTACCTGTGTATGGATAGCGGATAATGAGACGGGCTAAGCATGCGTGTCGTATGATGTGACAATAGTCTCGACAATTAGTTTGTCGAGGCGTGTAATAGACCTTTCTCTTGACTGCTGCTCTCAACACCACCTCCGCACAGTAAAATCAAAAAATGGGCCAGGTGGCGAGCTACTCACCGAGCTGACTACTCGGTTTTCACAATCTCTATGATTCTTCCCCTCTCACAGTTGCTAGTATTGTCTCCAATATGGGTGTAATGATATTTGCATTTCAAAAGTGTCCCTCTGCAACAGGTTAAATACAAGCAAACAAGCTCCGCTAACCTGTTTTACAATCCAAGGAGAACGTTAAACCAAGGCCACCTTGAAGGACCAGGCCGCGACAGAGTTTTGATGACGTCACGAAAGGAGGGAATGCTTTGCTAGTCGCAGTGGCTGTCAGGAATATAAAGCTTACGACATTTATTTCTTTTCAGGTCGTAGACTAATATTTCCACATTTATATTGATTATTTTTTATAATTCTCATTTAGAATATTTTCAGATGAAAGTTATGTATTAATACTTTAGAAAGATGTCTAATATTTTCCAGGAAAAAGGGGGAAATATCACTCGTGTAAGGCTCATAACAATGTAAGAAACATCTAAGTAAAAACTGACTCAATATAAAATATTTTCAATCAGATAAAATAACAAAAGCAACATTTACTTGCAAAGAAAATATGAAAAGTAAAGCATTAGAGGCATATTAATAAAAAAAACATGTGCATTTAGCAACATTTTGCTGTAATCAATGAATCATAATGAAGGCTAATGTATGCAAAAAGATATACAAATGCAAAATTCATGCAAAAATATATACAAATAAAGAATACAATCCATGTAAAAATATATACAAATATAGAACTGACACAAACAGTTTTAGATACCACAGTAATTATACAGCAAAAATAGATTCTAGATTATGCGTTAGGAAATATATACATTAGAAAAGAATACTTTACTTATAAATCTGGCAACAAAAAAAAAACTTTTCATAAAATATAACATTAATGAGGCAATATACTGATTATTTTCAAGTTTTGAATCATTTGGATTTGTACTGATATTATTCAAACCAATTTTTACGTTATTTTTTTATGCGTTACAAAAAAATATTATGTCTAGGTAAAAATACTTAAAAATCAAACAAATTTTTTTAAATTAAAAAAATAGTATTTTACATTTAACATCCTTCGAATTCTAAAATCTTCATGAAAATGATTTAAACGAATAAAGTAAATAAATAGAACTTTTCTTTAAGTAATAGTTATGTAAACTCTGTTTTAAACATGTGCATAAAATCTATATTAAATAAAAAAAATGAAGTATAAGGAAGTACATGTACATTGAATAATATACCAATCAATGATTGAATATTTAAATAAATAAAACAGTGAAATACAAAATGCAACATTGATCTATAACTGGCCTTAAATTTCTTAATTTTTCGATTATCCTTCACTGTCCTTCATTGCGCTTTTTTGAATAATTATTTAAGCATATATTCCCGAATGTAATGAATATTTTTTTAAAAATATGAAAATGCGGGTGTGTTACACTTTACACAAGATGAATGAAACGCGAATGCGAAACATTCCACAACTCATACAATTCCAAATATTCTTCTGTTGTGCTTATAAACAGATAATTGGCAATTAACTTTCGAAATTGATCTCTTCATTTGAAAGAAATATACATTTGCAATCGGAGCATCCGAATTTTATATTATGCACGCATAACCCGTAATGTACATTAAAATTTTATTCTCTTCTATTGAGATATCCTCTAATTTATTTGAATTGTTTAATACTTCGTTGAAATCCTTAATATCTTCTTTAACATTAAATATATCTCCTGAATAATTTAAAATTAAATTTTTCAGTGAAATAATATATTTATCCGAAAAGCGCTATTATTTTTCAGCTTGCAAAATTTTTCCTGTATTACAAATTTAAACATACTTTTCTTAAGATTGAATAGCCATAACATGATGAACAGAATTAATAAAGCAGATATCTTCAAAAACATTAACCGTATTAAGAATATTTAGCAATTCACTGAAATATGTTAATCAATATGTTATCTCATTCAAATAAGATGGACAGCCGGGAAAATGCAAGGATATGTATCTTATTTGATGAACAATTGGGTACATAACAATAACGAGGCATTACTATAAAATGTGTGGAGTTTTAGGTTATGTTATTAATAAAACTTTTAATATATTTAAGATAAGGATTTGATCGATTAAAAAATATATATAAGTTTAAACACCAATTTCTCATATAGAATAACATATCTCAATTTACAAATAACTAGTGATGTTGGCATATATGCATCAGTTTATTATACTCAGTTACCTTCAAAACTAAAAATAAATTCAATAATGACTCAAGAATAAAGTTATACAATAATATAAATATCCTACCTTTCTTTATATCCAATGGTATTAATGATGTTAGGTGCACACTACAAAACACGTGGTGAGGTCTATATCACAAGCTTTAATGGAAGACTGGTGAAGACATGGTCAAACGCGGGGAAAATCGTCCCTCCTTTGATCATGTGACTTGTTTTCGAGGGGTTTTCTGTCGCAGCCTTCAGAATCAAGATAGCCTTGGTTAAACGCTGGTCGCATTACGCAATCACACTGCATTTATAAATCTGCCCCTTACATACTTTCATACCGAGTTTCGAAACAATCCCACTCTTATTTATTGGTGCAAAAATTTTTATAGCAATGAGTGTATATTAACGCGAAGAAACCAAACTAGTTTCAAATCTCCATATTAACACGAAGGAAAATTAAATCCGTTCTACTGCTTTTTGAACGATTATAATTCAGCTACTCAGACTGGTACGACCAATAGCATTACCAAATGGTAAGAGCGGTCGAACCAAGAAATTTTCTTCAATGACATCACAAGCTCTATGGTATAAAACAATGTGAAATGAAATATGTGAAACATAATATTTTAAAACGAAATTGATCGATTCTAGTAAAGATAAGTATCAAACTAAAGATATATACTGCCTCCTGTTGGTTCAGGATATATTTCAATACAAAGTTTTTCTATTTGATTTTAAAAACTGAAATCCTTTCTGTAGCATGTTCTTTAAATTTAAAAACCTATTCTGTACCATGTGTAGTCTAAAGAAAAAAATGAAAAAAAGCCATGAGAAAAATAGTTTAAAAACTATTTACTTTATTGAAAACGTGAATACTTTTCTTTCAAACTTAACAAGAGAAAAACATAGCAATTAAAAACACATATTCCACAAACATCAAATATCTCAATCAATATAACTACACAACACACAACATTAAAAGCAGCAATAAGTAAAAATGAGTTCTCAACTCATACTTTTACTTTAGAATATCACTGAAACAAAGATTCTAACTATGCTCTCTTTCTATCTATAGCAGCTAATCTAATTATTGCGAATATAATATATTTCATTAAATACCTAAATAAAATAAATCTGGCTTTTATTCCATTAACTAAAAAATACTGTTAAAAGTACTATTGATACAAGAAACTTTTAAGAAAATATTGCACATATTACATACAATTTTGAATTCTAAATCAAATCTCATTTTCATCTAATTATACTATTATAACAGTTTTTCTTCCACATGTAAAATGTTGAGAGATAGTAGACATTAAGATTTCTGAAGGAGAAAGAAAACAATTATAAATTTAATCCGATTCAAAATTCATCATTATGTCTGAAGGAAAAAAATTAATTAAATATCTGATTTGGAAATGGAATTAATATTCCATGCATATTTGAAGCAGGAGATATTTCAAAATTTCATTTTTAAGAGTCTATTTTTACTAATGAAACGCTTCAAATATTATCGAAAAATTTTATTACAATAATTTGAGCATATATTATTTATTAGGATGTATATTCCAATTTCAGTAATTGTAACATGCATTATTTGTGTAATTTAATTTTTACTAAATTCAATTTATCAGACAAAAAATATGAAAGTCTGAAACTACATAGAATTTGTAAAATGTTGAATCATTTTAACTTTTTTGCAGCAAAAGTTTAAGTATTGAAAAGGCTATAACAGCTACTCTTTGCCTAATAACTAACAATCTGATACTATGTAAAAATATTATATAAAATTATTACTCATAGAGTAAAGTTTATTCAGGTTTTATTTTATTTGAAATATGCATTACTAATAATAGCTTTCAGCTTATAAATGATGAGATAATTGGGAGAAAATAATATATCTATTTTTACAAATCTTTTAACAACCCAAAACAAGTCGGTAACAAAAACATTGTTATAGAAATTTTAATAAATATTTAGCCTCAAATATTTTAAATAAAAATAAGTCATAAATTAAATTGAATAAAATAATCAGTTTATAAGTAAATACATATAACTAAATTGCTTTACATTTCTATGAATAATTACATGACAGTTTAGAAAAACATTAATGTTACTAATATTTTTAACTCGTTTGTGGACAAAACTGCAAATGCCACTCTACTTGTGTCAGTGGTATATGCTGTTAAGTCAGCTGTCCACAAAGTGTTAAAATGAAGAATATAACTCCATAAATTTCTCAACACTAGTATTGTGATAAGATTATAAAATCTAATTATAATTTTAATTCAAATATTTGACAAATCATTGATTTTGAACAAGCATATAAGAAACAAAAATAGCAATTTCTTTCTAGTTATGAAAATCATACTTATAAATTTCTTTGTAAGATAAAAAGATAATAACAAATTTATATTTAATTTAAATTTATATTGCTCTGACAAATTAAAATTTTATAAGCAAAATTTCGAAAAAGAAATCTTTTATATATGTATTACACATTATGGAGGTTATACACTACATTTATATTTGAACTATACAAAGTTATAAAATATATTTCAGTTGCATCCATAAGGAAATAAAAAATATAGAAAATAATCTGTAAGAGAATTCAAATCAAATTTGTAGCAGTTAAATAACAATATAATAAGTAATTACAAGAACTTTCCCTAGTGGGATAGTAATAAATTTTTTTCTTTTGCAATAGATAATACATAACAGTACATCTTTCAGAAAACAATTTTATATAAAATAAAATATAAATTCTTCCATCAAAGTGTATTAACAATGCGTAACAACATTTCCAGGGCTTGAAAAATGGCATTTGTAAAAAAGAGTATAAAACTCACTTGGATGTGCAGTAAAGACACAGTAAAAAAGATGCATAATTGAAAAAGCAAAAAAAGATATTGAAAAGAAAATAAATATTTTATTATTCTTTATAAAGTTAAGTTTTTAGGGTTCATATGGACATGCTTATACATACTGTTAAATTTATTGCTGCAATAATTTTTAAAATTTTTTATTTTTTTACAATAATTGAAATTGTTTAAAGAATAAGCAAAATAAAAAAGTAAAGTACATAATATGTTTGATAACTAAATTTGAAAATATTTTATGATTCTTTATCTTTTTGAATAAATAACAATTTTAAGGTTTCATGATAAATATGAAAAATTAAACTAAAAATAAAATTGTTTAGTGATCTAAATTCCATAGAATTATACAATTTGAAAAAAAATGTACAAAATATAAACAGTATTTATTTTTCATGAACAATATAAACAATAAGGATATTATAAAATATTTCCTAGATGTGATTAATGTAATGAAATATTTTATTACATATATAATTAAGAATTCATCTTTCTAATTCACAATAATGAACCCAAATGTAATCATGAACTTAAAAAATGAGATTCATAACATATATATTAATCTTTTTAACTTCTAATACCAATATTAGAAGAACAACACTATTTTTAAAGACAAATACAAATTGAAAATTTTTACTTTAACAGCAATATTACATCGTATTAAAAATTAAAAACGAATAATCTTTACTTAAAACTGGTGTCAGAAGTGAAAAAGTTGAACTTGTCAAATACTTTAGAAAAATAGATAAAAGATTGTCTTTTATTTAACTCTCTGGCTTTGAAAAGTTATTGCAGTCTTTCTACATCTATTTTCAAACAAAGAAAATCTGTTGGCTAACTAGAACGTCCTTTGCAAAATATTTTTCAAGCCCAAATTATGATTCAATGTAGGAATCTCATAACATTAACAACATTTCAAGTGATTGCACAAACTTATATATAAATAATGCACATCATCTGTGATTTTTTTTTCACTAATAAACTCTATACCATCTAATTCTACATTTACAGATCCACAATATTCATGAAAATATACATAAGATACAAAGTTAATCTAAATATTCTGTTCTACATGTTCCCATTTTATTTAAGGCTGCTCACAATAAAAGGCAACTACGGTTATAAGTTTGGAATACGTCATCCGAGATGAAGTCACTAGCTATAACAATCAACATTATACAGATCCTTTGGCATTCATTTTAAAGTACTAGATTCTTTCAATACAAACAGTTTTAAAGGTGAAATGACTAGAAGGGAACAATGTGCAAAGCATAAACATAGTTTATCCGCACATGTGTTTTTTACAGGTACAAGTCACATATGTAAGATTTCTTTCTAAGATAGCATTTCCAATTCAAACAGATTATAATTCTTTCTCAAAACCAGAAAGAGTTTAAACAGTATTTAAAAAACCAAACCTTTGTTCATACAATTTTATAAACATATATGACATAAAAATTAGAGGAAAAAAATAACTATTAATTTTAAAGTAATTTTTAAAAAAAATGTTTTGAGACCAGTAGCTATATAAATTTAAAACCAAAACCATGCATTTTTTTCCCTTTAAGACTTTCCTGAAACCATCAACAAATGCATCTACAAATTTTGATTATGAATTATAAATAATTTGTATAATTTATTCAATTTCAAAGTTTCTTAAACTTAGAATAGTTTTTAAGGAAGTTCATCAAGCAAAAACTTATTTAAATTTAAAACTTTACATCACATTTATAATATTTTTTTTCTCTTAAGAAATTTAATTAAAGAATTCAACCTGTTCATTAATCTTTACATTTAATTTTTAACATTACAATTATAATGACTTCAAATAATATTAGTAATTGATACATCCATCTTACAAAGTTAACTATATAGAAATTCATTCATTCAATGTAAGTTTTGTGAAGAATTTAAATACTAAGTACTTTTAAAAAGATATTTTGTTTATTAAATAACTAAAACAAAAAATGAAGTAGTTCAAAGGTTAAAAAAAAGAAGAGAAAAAAGTGTACATCTAGCTTTTACAATTTTCCATTTCAAAATTTTGTACTTTCTGTTAAAATAACACTACACCTTTTTTGACAAAGTAGACTCATTTGGCTCATTATTTCTACCCCTATCCCTTTAATTTCATGTAAACATTTTTTTACCAAATTTTTTTAAAACCAAAATAACTAAAATCTCAACAACAATAACAAACATAAAGAAAATAAAATCGAGGAATAAGTTTTTTTACATTTAGTTGATTCTGAAGAACGAAAAAAAAAATTCACAAATGTTTTAAAACATAATCTCCTTAAAATTCCAATGTGGAAAAGAATATGACTAATTTTTATATATATATATATATATATAGATGAATAAGCTTTTATTAATTATTGTGCCAAAGAATAAAGTTAAATCTAAATGGTATAAGATAAATATATCAAAGTAAGGCAATGTCAAATAATTTTAACAAATAAGTGCCATACATATTTATCAGCCAGTCTGGTTCCCTCCTTTAAAAGCAATGTAAACTATAATCTCTAAATATGAAACATTGTAGCATATGACATCTTTTTATCTGAATAATATCTTACAGTAGGCATTTTATTCAATACATACAAGAATATATCCTTAACAGATAAAGTGATGATTATTTTAACAAGTGATATTCCATACCACTTCATTAAAACCAATAACAGAAAACTCTACTCTACTAAATAAACAAGGGGAGGGGAATCAATGCAATAATGACATACATATCTGCAGAAATTTTTCATTAAAGTTTAATGTTAGAAGACTAGTAACTCAAAATTGCTCATTTCCATCAATAATATATGTGAAGTTTCCACTTTCCTTTCATTCTGCAAAAAAAATTTTAATTTTCGAAGTTATAACAACAGAGTAAACATATCTGTATACATGTGTTACATTCAACAACACAGCACAATACATTCATTAATAAAACTAAAAAGAGTATCAAACAAATTTGGAGATTGCATGCTATGTAAAAATTCCTTCTTTAATTAAGTTACTGGTAAACCAATCATCAAATGATCTGATGCTAATTAAAAAGATGCCTACTGTATTCTCTCTCTTAATTCTATTCTAAACTCTCCCTTTATATAAATATACACATGTATACATGTGCGTTATATAAACAAAAACACTCCTTATAAAGTTAAAAATAATCTGTTTTGATTGGGCTAACATTGAGCACTCAACTTTTACACAATTGGAAATTATGGGCTTTTAGCTGTGACTTCATGGTAAGCTGGAGGAGGTTCATTCCAAATCAAACGATCATCACCTACAATATCCTCATAAGATGGTGGAGCATCTTCACTCCTTTCTCCAGATCTTTCTGTACTTGATGGACTTGTTGGTGGGCAGAAATCAGTGGTATTAGAAGAATGCAAACCTAACAGATTATGGTGTGTTTCAATTAAAAACACATCAGGTAATGAAGAAGTAACATGTCTATTGGACCTCAAATTACTGCGTGAATAGGACACTGAAGGTAGGGGTACAGTGCGACTGGTATTCAATCGGTAGCAGCGGTCTCTGGAGCCACTCATGCTACCATTTTGCTGCTGTCGAGAATTAGTACGACTTCGCATCTTAGTGAACACACGTGATGATAATAGAATCACAATAAATGCAGCACCACCAAAAAAAGTTCTTTTAATGTTTTCATGACATATACTACATCCAGAATATCTGTGGATGCTAGCGCAATCACACCTTCCCACACAGCGACACTTGTGATGATTATCAGCAAGTCTGCTACACTGTTCATCAATATCACAGACATCTCCTTCTTTTTCCAAGATCTTGTAGCAACGCTTGTTATATGACAGAAGATTGCGAGATCCAATGTAATGAGTTCCATTTATGCACTTGCACATTCCATCAAAACATACTGAATTGGAATCATATCCAAAACAATCTTCAGATAAAGTACAATGGAATCCATATTTGATTTTCTTTCTACAAACAGCTAGTTCTGGATCTAATTGAGGCACATAGTTATAATAATCATATGGACAGGAACATAAACCACTCACACATAAAGCAGTAGGTGGACAATCTCGAAATGTAGAACATTTTTCTCCCAAGTTTTTACGGGATGTCCGTTTTCTGATTTTAAATTTTGTAAGGGGCTTTTTTGTTGTTTTTAGATTGTTCCACTGAACTGGACCTGAAAAAAAAAAACAGATATTAAGAGATATAACTTAAGAAAATAAAATTATAAAGCAAAATAATCAGAGCACACAATAACAAATTGAGCAAAATTCCCAATTAGAGAAACACTATCACATAAATTCAAATGTGAAACTAATAATCTCTCTACATCAGTTAAATCATAAATTTGCTTCAATTTGTAAATATACCAAAAATAGTAAAACAAGAATCTAATTTCAGAATTTGATTATATAAAAAAAATTCCACAATTAGCAACAAACGGATATCATTACTTTTTTAATTTTGATTTCATTTTAAGTAACATTAAAATGCTCGAATTATGCTTATATTAAGCTATAAGTTATTGGAGACGAGTTTTGTACATCTAAACCAGCGATACTCAATCTGCTGCCTTGCCGAGCCTTTTTAAGAGGCCCAGTTATGACCCATTGCTCTGAGAAATTCTTTTATTTAAGACAATGTATTAAAAATTTGGTGGAAATTCTTTAACAAGAAATCAAATATATCAATTTTGCTTTTTTGCTGTCGATGTCGTACCCCATTCGAATTTATATTATTTTTCTATTTGTAATGGTTAGTGATAACAGACAACAGTGGATTAGCATCAATTTATGGGTGGAACTAATTTTGAACAATCTTTCATACATTGCAAGCGAAAAATATTCGAATGATTTAGAGGTTGACTGTTTTGTAGTGAAAAACAAACACGGAGATCAGTACTTGTTTGATTTGTCACTTAAGTGCTGTATTTAAAAAGTACCAAAAAACAGAAATTATTTATTGACATTATTCCTCTTTCAAGAGGTGATGAATAGGCTTTATTGAATATACTTTGTAACAGCAACATAGTGTTTCATCAATGGTAATGTTACAGTAGTAACCCAGACATCCTAAGAAGTTTGTTATATTATTGGTAATCATATGAAACCATTTACTGATGCAAAAATTGTGAAGGAATGTTCCTTAAATTCTTTTATTTAGTGTTAGTGGCAAAAATAAAAAAATAATATTTAATAAAAGCAAAATAGGAGTCATAATATTTTGATCAATTTTTCATATTTCAAATTTCCAATGTTATCTTGGTCTTAAATATGCTTGTGGTGTAAGGAGAATATAAAACATTGACCTGTAAACTCCATTTAAAGAACACAAATTTATATATGTGGTGTACACACATGCAAGCCCTAGTTATTATTGTTTGTAGATTAAAAATATACCAACCTAATACATATATAATATATATATATGTATTAGGTTGGTATATTTTTAATCTAGTACTTTCTGATTCTAAGCAGCATTGTGTTTTAAAGGCTGCTTAGAATCAGAAAGTACTGACATTTAAGAGATTCATAATTATTATATACAGCTAAGTAAATTGAAAATAAAGTTATATTCACAACACATTTTTCTCAAATTAATATAGGATAAGAATTTTCTAATTTTCAGTACTGAAACTTTTTCCTCTTTTTTGTAATATTTATATCATTATTTTATTTAGAAATAATTTCTAGGAAGGGGGGGGGGGGGAATGAAGCATGAATAATTGATTCTAAGAACAAATAAGCATCAATTAATTTAACAATTATTTTTATGTTTTTACATCATATAAATTCAGCACATCTTGCATACTGCTATATTACTAGATGAAAATGTATCATAAAATGAGAAATATAAGCATTAAAAGTTTAATAATCACGAAAAAAGGCAAATTACTATTTTCAGCCAACTTTTAATTTCATTTCAAAATTACATACACATTTGAAGTTTTATATTTTCAGAATGGTATTAACTTCATTTATCTATATAACAATTACTTTTTTCACCTAAATGATACATATATAACATCATGAAATGGCTTAATAGCAATTTAAATTAATTGTCCATATAACTAGCTATATTGTTAAATCAGATTAGGTCAAATTTTTCATTTTTGACTTAAGTCAAAACATTTGATAATTGTAAGTATTTAATTGGTTTTTAGGGTAAAACTTATATTGAATCAGATGATTTAATAATGAATAAATTTAAACAATATTCATAATGAATCAATACTAAATATGTAATTTGCAAATGGCTATCGAGAAATTCACTTACTATCATTTTCATTTACAATTTAATACAGGTAATTGTCATAAATTATAAAATAATTTTTCGAATAGAGATAGCATGTGATTAATTGTCTAATTAATATATACAAACATTAAACATGTAAATGTAGCTTATGCATTCTGTGTGATGACATATCTAAAAATACAACACAAAAGTACTCTTAATTATTGAAATACTCGGTACTTCATTTCAAATATCTTACATATAATTACACTTTATATTGATAAAGCATCTTAAATTTGTAAATATTTACCCAATTCAGTCGTCCAAATAAAAGTTTCAGTAGTTTCTTCAACAACTGAAGATATAGAAACGTTCAAATCAGCAGTGTAATAATGGACATTTGAGAATAAAATAAATATAAAACCAGTAATACGATTGTAATTTGGTAGCATCTTTATAGATCATTCAGTAGTGTAAGTTCCGGTTTTTAGATTCATAGTATTTTTCATCTAAAATGATTAAATACAAGTAATTTTCGAAAAGAAAGACAAAATGACTGAAAGTTATATTTTACAAAATAGTGATCCATCAGTGAGTCAAATGAAAATTTGAAACAATATAATTTACTTTTTGCATACATTACCCGCAGTCCCAATTTGACATTTGGGACAGTATAAATGAAACATACCGCTCATAGCAGGAAAGATCTGATTTTTGCGCATGGTGATTTTACCAATCATAAATATCCAACTCCTACTTGGATTGGTTAAATTTTGAGAGTAGTAACTGTCTCTAGTGTCAAAAAATTTGTGTTGTGGGCAGTCGTATGGTACAACATTCGTATTTACTGACACTCCTTTAATACTTTAATATAGAAAAAGCTTACGAAAAATTCATATAATCAGTATTTGTGTGTAAATTTTTCTTTCATGTTGAATATCTTTCTTTTCATGTAGTTAGACATTTGCTTAAAGCCATCGTTGTCCGAATTCTTTCTTGTAAATTTAACATAATTTGTTTGTTTTTTTCAAAAAATGGAACTAGAAGATATTTTTTATAATAAACAGGAATACATAGAAACAGTAAGTATTTTTTTTCCATATTTAGATCTGTTAAATTGCTTAGTTATAAAAAATATATATATGCCGTTCTTATTTTGAGGTAGTGATGATTCTATTTCTAGCAAAATATCGGAATAGTTTCTTAAATTTTTATTTTTCTCATATGATTGTCTGTTGTTAAACAATCCTTAAGTAACTAAAATGTATTGAGTTATATTTATCTTTACGTTTATTAAATTCTGGTTTTGCCTTGTTTCTTTTAATATATTAATGGATTCATAACAATTCATTGATATGTCACAAATAAAAATGTGATCATGCATATTATTTTATACTCCTGTCTTGTTTTTAATAAATAGCGGAAAATACAGTGGACCACAAAAGTGTTTGTACACTTGCAATTTCCAATAAAGTTTAATGTTTTCGACTAATAAAAATTAATATATTGGAATTGTATCCACAACTTGTTCTTAATGGAATGACATAATCAATTTTTAAAAAATAGTAAAACTATTTTTAAAAAAATTAATAATCAAAAAGCTAAAAAAATTGTGCCACAAAAGTCTTTGTACACTTAACAAAAATCTCAACATAGCTTTAAATATTGTATTTCTTTCTTAATTTAGTACTTATTAGGATATCTTCCAGTGTCTACAACAACTTTTTAAGCATCTTTGTATAGATTTAATCAGTTTTTTGTAATTTCTGCTTTGATTTTTATCCATACTTCTGTGATTATTCTTTTTACTTCACATTATGTGACTATATGTCATGTTTTCTTTTTTTAAATCAAAATTTCACCAAAAATGTTCTATCTGGCTCAATAAAGTGATTGAGGAGGTGTTTCAGAATTTGGGGATACCAGCAGCGTACATTGAGAGCAGTGCACTTGGCGTCATTACCCTGTTAAAAAACGAAGTCATCTCCAATATCCAAATTTTGGATAAATAACTTGAAATTTCTCTGTAAAATATTTAAATAGAGCTCATGATTCACAATACCATCAAAAAGTACCTAATTCTGAGGCTAATTTACACCCACACACAAGAACATCTCAACCTCCCTGGTTTATTGATCCAACTAGACTCTTGGGATTAATTTTTAAAAAATTCAAAATCGACAGCAAATTGGTTGGGATGACAGAAAATTCAACATTTTTGGTTCTGATGGGCATATAATAGCTTGTAAATGAAAAAAAGAAGAATTTAATCCCATGAATTTATGTGGAACAAGAACTCCTCTACCTCCATGCTTCAGGGTGGAGTTCTTGCGTGAGGGTGTAAATCAACCTCAGAATTAGGTAATTTGGTATTTTTTTATGGTATTGTGAATCACGAGCTCTATTTATATATTTGAAAGGAAAATTTTAAGTTATACACCCAAAATTTGGATATTGGAGACAACTTAGTTTTTTAACAAGATAATGACGCCAAGCGCACTGCTCTCAATGTACGTTGCTGGTGTCCCTACAACTGTTCCCAAATTCTGAAACACCTCCTCAATCACTTTATTTAGCCCAGTAGAACATATTTGGCAAGATTTTGATTAAAAAAAAAGAAAACATGACATATAAACTCATAATGTGAAGTAAAAATAATAATCACAGAAGAATGGAGGAAAATTAAAGTAGAAATTACAAAAAACTGATTAAATCTGTACGAAGATGCTAAAAAGTAGTTGTGGACATTAGAAGATATCCTAATAAATACTAAATTTAGAAAGAAATACAATATGTAAAGCTATGTTGAGATTTTTTTTAAGTGTATGAAGACTTTTGTGGCATAATTTTTTAGTAGCCTTTTTGATTAATCTTTTTAAAAAAAATAGTTTTACTATTTTTTAAAAATTGATTATGTCATTCCATTAAAGACAATTTGCAGATATCATAAAAAAATTACTATTCCAATATATTACTTTTTATTAGTCAAAAACATTAAATTTTATTGGAAATTGCAAGTGTACGAACACTTTTGTGGTCCACTGTATGTTTTAATTCAGTTTCACCTTTTCTCTCAAATTATGTAATCTTATATTTTTTATGCTAAAATTCATAATGCAGAAGAAAGCATTTCTGATATTTTTTCATTGAAGCATATTTAAATTTGTAGATCCTTAGATCAGCAGAATGACAAGCAGCATTTAGTGTTGTTGAAAATTGGCTCTAAAATTGTGATAATTATATATTTGGTTCCTATTGACTGTATTTTTATTGTACTCCTAATTGTGAATTTGTTAAATTTCTTATCATAATTAAGTGGTTCTAATATCTTTTTCAGGTACAAAACAATTATCAAGTTATAAAATATGACAATTTTAATATTTATATCAAGTGCTGAATATTGTAGATTTGTTGATACTGTTATTACATGCATCTCTTTCCCACCACATTATAATTATACATTAATATACAGAAAATTTCAAATTGTTTGGCATACTAATATTTGATCCAAAATTAAGGCAAATAGTATAAAATTATTTTTATGATGAAAGAAAAATTATTTTAAATTATCCCTTCTGTAGCTGATTTGTTTGCAGAGTCTCAAAAACCTTTTATACTGTCCAGGAAAGTAGTTTTTATGTGTTATTACACACCTTATCACCTCATAATGAGAACAGCAATTAAATTTTGTTTGTTAAAGGTCCCAAAAAATGAAATAAAAATGATGGATATTATTGAAGTGATTAATGTACTTTGTGTATATGCTGCAACATTAATGTGTATTAAAATCATTTGCTTTTCAAATGTAGAGGATAATACCCAAAATTACTTATTTTGGTAACAGTCTAAATGCTAAAAAATGGGGAATAAGTTTTATCATATTTGCAGACAAATATAATAGTACAGTTCAATTATCATTTAAAGGTTATTAAAGCCATTTCAATCATTTTTAGTGACAAAAAGGTACATTCAGCCCTTTTCAATATAGAGTTGATTCTTTTGAATTAGTCAGGTACAAGCAATAAATCACCAAATGCTGTTATCCGTCCTAGATGAAATATTAACAACAGATACTATTACCTTTTATTTTAGTTATAATTCAGTATAATTAGTAATAACAATGGATAATTTTCATAAGTGCAGATTTTGTATGCCACTGCTTGAAGTGTCCTCACAGCAATATTTGTATCTAACCATAAAGTACCAAATTATTTTTAATCTTTCTTTTCCTGCTAAATTTATATTGGTTAAATTTGTACATTTCTGTTGATGTCCCTAAAACTCCTCTCAAAAACAAAAAATGAGAGTTGTAAATTTAAAAACGTATATTTTAGTATATCTGAAATGGATTAATGAAATGTACAAAACAAAGAATAAAATAGTTAATGATTAACTTATTTTAAAAACTGAGATTAAAAATCAAGAATAAAACTAAAAGTAACATTTAGTTACTAGAGAGAACATTTCTCCATTTAGAATGTACCCAATGCTTAATTCAACCAAACAACAGTCTGCATTTTTAGTGTTTATTATGTATGGTTTATTTAGTCTGATTTAATGAGAAATAATTATAATTTTTTGCTGTGATATATATGTATTTGGAAGTTCATTCCTTCAAGTCAGAAAATGTAATGTAATGCCTTTAAACACATGAAAAAGTCATGTGTAAAATTCTTTTTTGTTTTTGTAATATATATGAAATCATTCTACTTGTACAACACAATTTTCAAGCACTCAATGTGGGAAAGAATATGTTCTCATTGCATTTTTTTTTTTAATGTAAATAAGCTGCTGCCAATCCTAATAGTTATTTCTCCTATCCAGGAACAAAGTAAATAAAATTAGCACCAAAAATATTTCTCAGAACAAAACAGTGCCAAGTAGAAGAGTTTTAATGGAAAAGTACCCTTTTTAATGGTGATATGAAGGTTTTAAACAAAATTATGACTTAAAACTTGGGTGAAAAAAGTGATTTTTTTTCCCCTTTGTATTTTGATGACAATTTTTTTCTTGGTGTGTAGAAAAATTTATCTCCATTATCATTCTTTTAGGGGCATATTTTCTTTAGGTAAGTTCAGAATTTGATCCTGATTGATACTCTCCTGGGTTGCCTTAGCAGTCCTTTTCTGTTTACTCAACTGATTTTGCATCTGTTTATAATTTTATTTCATAAAAATGACAGTTTGCAACAGCAAAAGAAATTCTAGTTGTAATGATTAGAAAACTTTCTCAGAGGGTATGAAGAATTTGTGAATGTAATAAAGTATGTATCAGAAGAGTGTATTTTGTGGAATAAAATATTTATAAGCAGATAAAAAAGTTTAGTCTTGTTCGTAACTAGTTTTTAACACCTTTGGTGCTATGTAAGTTTTTATTACTAATATGTTATAGTAAAGTTATGGTTTAGCTCACCTTCGGTATTGGAGGGGAAGAAAACTAATTTTTCCTCTATTGGACTTGCATTCAATATAATTTGCCATGTTGGTGTTAAATAAAGGTGTGGAATAACATTGGATCCAACTATATATCATCGACTTTTTTCTATATATTTTATCTTAAAAATATAATTCAGTTTTTTCTTCATGTTTGTAATTGTAATAGAATATTAAAAAAAAATTACTTATATATATTTAAAAATAAGAGTGTTCAAAAGAATTGGAAAGTGGTTTTAGTACTATGCATTTATATAAAAAGGGAAAAAACTATTTTGTATAAGCATGATCTTTATAAAGTATGCAAAACATTCTATGTATTTTGTTTAAAATCTTTGAGGTAACAATATGTTTCAGTACATAAGAATCATGGTTACAATATAAAGAAAATTTATTTTGTGCTTACAGGAAAATAAAAAATTTTGTAGAAATCAAATTTTTATAAAGTAAATAAGCTGCATGAGATCGTCAGTGCCAGCTTAATTGCTGGAAGCATTTAAGTTGTATTATAGCTTCAAGTCCTATTTCCACTGAAAAAAAGTCATAAAACAATTCTGACTTAAGTACAAGTTAAATTCATCCATATTTGAAATTAGGAATAAAGTAGAACAGCTTATATGCTAGCTTATGATTCAGAATTGTATGCACCATTAATTAAAAACCAAACATTGAAATAAACATGCTTATGGTTTGTTTTTATTTCTGTTTTATGGCAAAAAACTTATTTTTCCTTTGATTTCTTTGTGGCAGTATGAAATTTACAATAAATGTTTTAAAGGCTTTTCCACCCATTTTAGAAATTTATTAAAAGATATCAATATATTATAAGTTAATAAAAAACCTCATATCAGAGAGTTCCATTTTATGATCATATTTGTTTGAATCTAAGCTGCACTTTTTTCCTATGTTAAGTAATTGAAAATTTGGGTGCAGAGCTTTTAGAGCCGAAGGTGGAAAAATTCGAACATGATACTGACAGTTAGAACAATAACAAGTTCATACATATTTTTTATACTGGTAAAATAAATTATTTACTTCCTATTAGTTCTCATTTTAATTTTTTAAATATTGGATACCAATAGACCATTTTACACTTTATTTTTTTTCACAAAAATGTGCTTCCTTTTTAAGTAAGGGCTTGTTATTAATGACAGCTATATCATAATGGGCTTCACATAATGTTATAAACTTATTGTATAACGCTATAAAATATCCATTATTTCACCTTTTTTTATTTATTTATATTGTAAAAATTTTTCTACTTCAGAATTTTGCAATTAATTTTAATTTTTGTCTCGGTCTTAATATAGAGGAAAAATACTGTGTATTGCTTTTTTTTATTCTTCAGTAAAACCTACTTGAGTAGAAAAGCTTTTTTTATTAGAGTGACCTTTATTTTCATTATACAGAATTTACAAGATACCACCAATGATTTTACATAAGAATATTTTCATACTAATTTTATTCAGAAGTATCCAGCTATATTTTAAAAAATTCTTCAATTGTGCCAGATATTTTGATTAGAATTTTTTCCTTCAGAAATATCTAAAATTCTGCAATAAATCTTTTAGACAAATAATTTTAAGTAGTTTGAACACAGTTAGCAAGAAGTTATATCTATGAAATTTTATTAAAATGAAAAATATTTAATTTTTTTTCACAGGCATCTGGCAATAAAGTCAGTCGGCAGTCTGTATTATGTGGGAGTCAAAATATAGTATTAAATGGAAAGGTAAATTGTTTTATTATATACTTAAAAAAATGTATTAAATTGTCATTTTGCATTTGTACCCATAAAGTAAATTATGTTAGGTGCTGTAAATTTATTGTTATTGGTAACTGGATAAATATGTTTTTCAGACCATAATACAATCGGAATGTGTAATACGTGGTGATCTTGCTAATGTTAGAATTGGAAGGCATTGTGTAATTAGCAAAAGAGCTGTTATTCGTCCACCTTTCAAAAAATTCAGTAAAGGGTAAATATGCTTTGTAGTAAATTTTCAAAATAAATAATTTATGCAACTTTTTTTTATCCTTCCCTTCACCTAAGCAATTAACTATAACAATACAGTATGATATTTGTAATCTGAAAACTTTTATTAGTCTGCTTTTATAGATATACTGATTTTTTTAAAGGGTAGCCTTCTTCCCATTACATATTGGAGATCATGTTTTCATTGATGAAGATACTGTAGTAAATGCAGCCCATGTTGGTTCATATGTCTACATAGGAAAAAACTGTGTGATTGTGAGTACTTCCATACACTTTTAATACATGCTTCATAACTTCCTTTTAACTTTAATATACTAAAATAATCCTTGAAAAAAGAACACTTTTGATGTAAAATAAAACTATATAAATTTGAAAATCAAAACTTAAATGTTATTCTTTTATAATTATAGGAACATTTTAGAAAATTAAAATTTTAATACATTGTGCAAAGAATTCTTTTATTATATCTCTAATTGATAAAAACTGATTTTAAGTTAATTACAATTTGTAAAACTTTTCTCATCAACCAAACATTTAGCTTGGAAGAAAATATTCTTATATAAATTTAAAATCAAATGTATTCAAACAATAATTAATAGATATTAAAGTTTATCCAATTTTTTTGTTTCAAATAAATGGAGATTTATTTTACATCAAAAGCATTAGGGTATAATTTAAAATCCCTTTCGAATATATTCGAATGTGGTTTGAAATATTTTACTGGTTTTTTCCTCCAAATCATAATTATTGTTTGAAATTTCAATAGTAAAAACTATTTATTACAATAAATGTAAATTTATGTTGCCGTTTATTCAGGTCATATTTGAATGAATAGTTTTAATTTTGACATTCAAGCAGTATTAAACAAAAATATATTAAGAGACTGTAAATATTCAAAATGAATAACTATTACAAAGAATTTAATTCATTCTCATGTAGGGTCGAAGATGTGTATTAAAGGATTGCTGTATGATAGCTGATAATAGTGTTCTGTCACAAGAAACGGTTGTTCCTGCTTTTTCCATGTACTCAGGATCACCTGGTGAGATATGGTTTTTCTCTAATTTCAATATTTAGGGTATTTTTATTTTAAAGTAAAAATATGAATATTTCTCTTTAATATAGGTATGTATACAAAAGAATTACCAGAATGTACTCAAGACCTTATGATGGACTTTACAAAAGGATATTATCAACATTTTAAAGCATTAACACAAAACTGAATTTATTTTATGAACTTATAATTTACAAATCATATATAAACTTGGTCTTCATTCACTTTTTATCTGTGAAGGAGAAGAAAAAAAATTAAACATTGTGAAAAATATTATTTGTAATATATACATTTCTTTTTTGTAGAAAAATATATGTATTTATTGAAGATTTTACTTTTAGTTTAATTATCTAAATGGACACATTGACTTTTTTTACTTACTTTAAGCATTCTAATAAAACAATTATCTTACATATTAATTTATTCCTTTAATACATTCAAACTGAAATATTTATAAAAGTATCACTTTAATAATATACATACTTACTCAATTTCAACCATTTTGGAACTTTGCCTTGGCTCTGAGTTGGAGGCTGATATACAGTTGTAGGAACAGTAATGTTATCAACTTTAATATCTGTAACCAAGTTATTTGCATTTTCTTGTGATATGCTTGGAGAGATATTTGAACTATTTTCTTTCCTACAGAAATTGTATATTTATAATTCAGACATAGCATAGTTTTCAGTAAAAGTGTGAATATATGAACAATCAAATGTTACCAAAAGGAACCAAGTGCTTACATGTTAACATGACCACAGTCATGCTATGATATCACAACAGCAACAAAAAAAAATGCTTGCTCACATGTTTTAGTTGGGAGGGGGGGGAAATAATCAGTGAGATTTTGATGATAAATGGCACAAATTTGTGTTGATGTTCCAGGAACACACTATAAACAACACAAGGGCTTTTGAAGACAATCATGCCTGAGGCGGCGTTATATTCTTGTAACTTCCACACCACATGAAATGTACCCAAGAACTCGGACAATTCAATTTATATGCATCTCCAAATAGTTAAAA
>BMAV01000690.1:638559-664090 GCA_019973955.1 Trichonephila inaurata madagascariensis
CGGTACATCAACAAAACTCCCAAACAAAATTTATAACCATCCCACATTGTTAAAACCCCCCCCCCCCCCAAAAAAAAAATTGTTAAAGTTCAAAGGATATGTCAGTGTCTCTGCTAATTCTGGTATTTTTAAACCTTATTCAAACATTTGCTTGAATGAGTATAACACTTATTAATGAGATAAGTTGACATGTGATCGAAATGTATCAAAATTAAACTATAACCAACTCAATATAGTTTCTTATCTTTAGTTTTTTTTAGGAAAAATGTTGTAGAATATAATACATTTTGGTGTATGATAAAACTCCAGACTAAGAATCCAAATGTGTTATGTGATACCCTGCATCTTGGAAGGAACAGCAATAAATATTGCAAAAGTTTCTCTTACTTTAAAGTATGATTAATTATAACTCAGAATGCCAGGTGAAAATTTTTGTTCAAAATGGACACAGAAAGATTTAGGAACCATAGGTATAATTGCTTATTTGAAATTTTCTACAGTATACTAAGGATTAAGACTGTAAAGGGTTTTTCCGACATTAAATTTGACTCAATAAAAGTTAAAACACAAAGGAATTACATTTTGTTAAATTTATATCTTAAAATATCCTTATATCTTTTCTATAATTGAACAATTGTAAACAATGAAGCAGCTCTATAATTCAAAGTTTAAGACAATTCAGTTTGATACAAATTACTATGAAGTTGAGAATGAATTTCCCCTACAGCTGAAATGTTTCAAGTAAAATCTATGCCAAAAATTTTTAATTCTATAAAAAACTGTATAACCATGAAACAGTAAATATCAGTCATAAAAATGTCTTGTGGTTAATTTAAAAAGACATATATAGAAATAAAATAAAATACTTGCAGCAAGCATTGTTATTATGACAAATATTATAGGGAAAAAGTTCATGAAATTTACTGAATCGAAAATATAATGTGCTTTTATTGTATAAAGAATGATAGGCATGGACATCCTTAATGTAGTTAAACTCAAAACTTCGAGTTATTTATGTCTGAAAGTGTATTCTAAGTAATAGGACAAATTCAAAAACATTTTCTCAAGGAACAGGCAATGGGAAAAAATCCATTAGTATAATAATATTGGAAACAAAAATCATTGGATTGATTCAAACATATCCGAGTAGTATACGAGTAATAATATCCTATCCCACAGGATAATACACTGTCTGTGAGTAAAGGAGTTGGAATGTAATAATGCCAAAGCATTTTTCTTTTTTTAAAAAAAAATTGTTCAGTTCTTATTTTTCAACATTAAATCAAAGACAACTTTTAATGCTTTTTCATGCAATTCAATACTAATAAATAGGTTATGCAACTACGGTAGTCAAGAGGTCATAGTCACACACACTCGTGAACTGGCGTAATTTCAGTTGAGTTGGTGATAAGAATTTTGATGCTACTGAACTCTGTTGGGGAGTGATGTTCATTCTAAGTTCTCATATTCATGTTGAGTGGAAGTTTGAAAAATAGAGCATTATACCTCAATGCCATCCTCATCACTTTTGAGCATTGTTCACAATTATCTTTGTTTTGACATTAATATACATACAAAACTAATAACATGATACATGAATAACCACTGAACTATATGAATAGTATGATAAAATCAGAAGTTTATCAAGGAAAGAACATAATTACATCAATTAATATAGTTAACTACAGTTCAAAATTCATATATTTATTATTTTACAATTGACAAAAATCATAGAACGTTTTAAAAATTTTATATTACAACACCACTAACCTAGATTCAGATGCTGCTAAAGCAGCAGCTCTTGGATCTGATAATTGATTTCTTAAGTTTTCCATTAGATAAAATGGAAGTTGAATATCACTGCCAAAATAGACAACAGCTGCAGGAATTAACATAACCTAAAAAAAAGCAATTTAAATTTTTACTTATAGTAGTATACAAACAATTATCATATTAAAACCATACAAAAACAGAAATCTAATAATTATACAGGTGTATCATTTTTAAATACTATTTAAAATGTTGTCATAACTTCTGTTTATTATTGGAAGTGGAAAAAGGAGAAAATTCATATACTAACCTCTAATAAAGTTTTTGAAGGGTTTAACTTTTCTTTAGGAGGAGTGATATCTATTTTTAAAAAATAAAAAATTACATGAATTGCAAAAACAAATACATTTGTGATATAAAATTTCTTGTTTTATATAAAAAAAACCAAACAAATGTTTATACTTACACAAGTAAAAATTCATATTTATATCTGTTAAATAGCCTCGTATAAAATCTTCTACAGTTTTAACTATAAATAAAAACAATATTAGCAGGAAATACATACAAAAAATTGATATATTTAGTTCTTATTAAATAAACAAGTATTATTCAAATTGATGAAAACACATAAAGTGAAACATGTGTAACAAGATCTTTTAATATATATTTTTACTTAAAAAAATAGTGTACATTAATAATAATTTACTTTTAATTCTAAGTTAATTAGAAGATACCAAAATTTCATTACAACTATGTACATGACCTACTGTTAACCAATATTTTTAAATTCATAATGTAAATTAAAACATTTTCGGAAGAAAATGAGGATGGAAACATATTTTCAACCAACATTCAAAATCAAGACAATATAACAGTTTCATTTTAATTTCCATTAAAATTAAATCAGGTAATTATCGAGCATTACCTGTTTCAGTGGTATTAAAAACTGCTTGTAAAACTAATTTCTCAGGAAAATAAATGCGGATAACAGTTTGACTATATCTAGAGAGCTTCTCAAGAATTTGTCTATCCCGTTGTTCTTTGGTCAACAGTGGCTGATTTTCCAATTCTGTCCTAGAATAACCAATAGCATCTAAAATTTTGTAATGAATAATCCTTTTTTTAAAAAAAAATAATGATGATAAGAGGGAAATTACCTCTCTTTTCTGTATGTCTCCATCAAATATTTTGCATCATTGACAGTCAATTCAAAAAATTCATCAGGAAGATCAGCTATAAATAAAAGAAAATGCAATTGCTTCTTATAAATAATAAAACTCCTAACAAAATTTTTTCATTTCCAAAAAAAAAAAATGCTGATAAAAGAAAAAGCTAATAGAGATCAAGTTAATGCATGTATGCATTTGGAACAAAGTATTTAAGTTAAAACGTATGACTCTACAATACATCCAAAATTTTCATTAAGTGTATCTGTTTATTACAAGTACACAATTTATTTCAATTATTTAAAAAAAAATTACACTTTTTATGCTTGTTTTTAAATTATTTGATTCTGTGATACTTGTAAAATTTCATAAAGTAGCAGAAAGACACGAATGTTTATTATTCTAAACTTCCATCATCAAGTAGAGGGATTCATTAGTTTGCACAATAAAAATTTTTACTAAAATATGTAAAAGTAAAGTAAAGTTATCATATGTACAACTGTATGTGGTTAAGACTGATATATATATATGTATAATAATTAATTCCCTTTAATTTCATCAAAACAACTTTTTAATAATCCTGACCCTTCAGAACTCGTATGTAAACTATTAACTAGTTTACCCAACTAATGGGATATATTCATAACTTAAAAATTAACACCTCAGTATATTTAAAGTAAGACATTATCGTACAATATCTTCTCACCAATCACAAGCTCCGTTCATGGAAGCCATGCATTTTGGAACTTCTGGTTGCCACTTCATATAAAAGCTCCTATTTCTCTGGAAAATTCGCCTACTTTCTGTCTCTCGCCATGTAAATGTTCACAGTTAACTTTTGCTTTTGTGTTCTTTGTTGTGTAGTCCATATTTGTGTGTATGTTTAAATGTGTGAAATAAAGGTGGAGTACCCAAATACCAAATGATGCCTCATCCCTTCAACAGCTTTGAAATCAATCACCTCTTAATGGAATAAGATAATAAAGAAAACCAACGATTACATATATAGAGAGAGAGATAAATAAATTAAACTATACTCAGTGGCACAACAGCCCATGAGAACCAAAGCCTATTGTGCCCATCTCAGTATTCGTGACCTTGGGTGCTGAGATGCACAAGCAGATGTTCTGGTCAGGTGGTCAATCTCATGCATAAACCTCCAGTGTTTAATCCCCAAGCAAGTGCTTGGTACTTATTTATCGACCCATTGAAGGGATGAGTTGGAACTTGCCCACCCCACTGATAGAACTGTGGTGTGGAAGCGTGATACACTATCATTCGGCCACTGGGCTTCATATTCATAATTAACTTATGTTTTTAAAGGAAATATTGCAATATTTTAAACTTTTTCAATAAAAAATTATATTCTGTACAGAAGTATATACATTTACAAAACATTTCACACAAAAAACAAATTAAGATGAAATATGGACTTGAATATAATGCTCTTCCACATAGTTTATTTTTAATAAAAATGAATTCAATCTTTATGTAATAAAATGGTTTAATGCATATTAAATTAAAGTAAAATTGAAATATCTATGGTTTTAACAATAAAACAAATATTAATATTAGATTTCAAAATTTAATTGACATACATTTATCTATTACATCCTAAAATATTTTTTAAAAAAATTCATTCTTATTAATATAAATCAATTATTCAGATTTTCAAATACCTACAAATAAATACTGGCCACATTGTTGAACAAAAGTTAAATTACCTTTTTTGACGCTTGAAATGTCATCTAAACTGTATAAAACAGCATGCCTATCTCCAATCTATTAAGAAATTATACAATTGTATTAATAACAAGTAGTAATTAATTTTTTGATGTATAGGTACATACTATGGGGGAAAATTTTAAAATCAGCTAAAATTAAATATTTATACAAGTTCAGTCAAACTGATATCTTTAGAATGCTAAAAATGAAGTAAATATGCAGCATTCTACGAGGGCTATTTTTTAAGTAAGGTCCGTTTGTTTTTTTAAAAAAATAATGACAATATTTTGTTTCAAAAATCTTTATTTTAGGATTGCAAATACTTCTGCCTATTTTTCTACATAGTTGTTGAGTTTATTAATGCACTTGTCATACCTTAGAACTAAGTTTTGAAAACCCTCTCCAAAGAAGTCGGACAACCAAGAGTTCACAGCCGCTTTCACTTTTTCATTATCACTGAAGCGCTTTCCGCCAAGACCGTGTTTGAGGCACCAGAAAAGGTGTGAATCATTTTGAGCAAGGTCGGGGCTGTATGGTGCATGGTTCAAAACCTTCCAGCCAAAAGATTAGATTAACTCTAGAGTGGTTTGAGAAGTGTGAGGCCTTGCGTTATCGTGGAGGAACAAAACACCTTTTGACAGCATGCTGCACCATTTGTTTTGCAATGCCCTTCGGAGCTTCCGTAGAGTTGTGCAGTAGGTACCTGAGTTGATCGTTGTTCCTCGTGGCATAAAATTCACCGGCAAAACACCACGCCGGTCCCAGAACACTGTTGCCATAATCTTGCGCTTTCACATTTGTTTAGCTCTGACCTTGATGGAAGAGAATGTGTGTCGCCATTTCATCGACTGTTGCTTTGATTCTGGGGTGATATATGATACCCATGTTTCATCTCCAGTAACAATTCGACTCTTCATGTCACTCCTCGTAACGAATCAAAAAGTCCAGTGAAATGGCAAACCTCTTCTCTTTGTGTTCCACTGTGACTTGTATGGGTACCCACCGAGAACACAATTTCTTAAAGTGTAGGTCTTCAGCCATAATTTTGTTCACCACCGACCGAGAAACGTCAGGAAATTCCAACGAAAGAGCAATTATTGTGAATCTCCTGTTATAAAAAATTTTTGTTTCAATTGCTTGCATCAAATCATCAGTGATTACAGAGGGCTGGCCTGAGCGTTCTTCGTTATGGACGTTTGTTCGCCCAACTTTAAACTTCCTCATCCACTTTCAAACTTTGCTGTCACTCATTGCTTCTGTGCCATAAACTTCTGTTATCTGGCGATGAATGTCTATAGCCAACATGTTTCTCGCAATCAAAAAACGGATAACGGACCATATCTCACACTTCATGGGCGATTCAATTCTCTTAAACCTTTTAAAGACCCACTGTGAAGCTTACACGACTGTTACAGAGCTGGAGATGGCGCAAGTGTGTTTGCAAAGGATGCTGATCAGTGACACAGAGACTCGTTGAGCGCACACAGGAACTATATGTGCCAACAGACCTTACTTAAAAAATAACCCTCGTAAGATATAAATATTTGTGCCCTGAGGTATATGCCCTGAAAGAATGCAAGTCCTTGCATCTAATAACAAAATTATGAGAAATAATCTTAACTTTTCAATGATTAAGCAGAGAGGGTGTTTCTACACAAATTTACTTTAATTGGCGACTGATTAGAAAGGTTGTTTAAAGAGAAGATTTTCAAAAGAGTACATCACTGTATTAGTTCTTGAAGTACTGTTCTTAACATTATGGCTCTTAAAAAACATCCAAGTGTGAGGATGTGATGTTATACAGTACCACAGTAAAATCTTAGTCTTATATTTAGTCTAAACTAATCTCTTCATGTTTAGTAACTATACCTAACCTGTAAAACCAATTCTTTCAAATAAATGTGCATTAATATTTGATGCATTTTTTTTCAAAAGGAAAAAGGTTGATAATTTAATAATGTGAAAAAGATAACTTAATATTATTCTCATCATATTTATAAATCTTTAAAAGATCCCACAATTGTGAAATATGTCAATCATTAGTCTTTATTATTTTTTTTATAATTGTGTAATATACAATAATTACACATATAGATGGGATTTGAAGTAAAATTTAAATGATTATGATAACATTTATAAATTCTGCACCAGTAAAATAATTTTTGAAAATGTGTAATGGGACAAAAATTTACAATAGTTTAAATGGTATAATGATTAATATTTATTATATAGTAGATAATAATTTCACAAAAAAAAATTATTTATCTTTAGTGCATGTGTTATATAGGTTAAAACCAAATAAAACATTTTTTTTTTTTTTTTTGGCAATTTTTACACTTTTTTAAGAATAATAGTTTTACTCTATTTTGATGGACAACAATATTGAAAAAATTAATGGGAAAATTGATATTTATTTCAATTCCTTAAGTATATTACAGCCCATAATTAACTGTACAGTAACTCAAAATATTAAACTGAATTGGGGAATATTCTATAAGATTAGAAACATATTAAAAAAAACTTACTGCATTAAATTTATAAATTAAAACATATTAAAATTGAAATAGAATAACTATAAACATCAAAATCTAATTAAACATTATAAAGAACTTTTATAAGAATATTGTGAATACTTATGAGAAATTAAAAATATATGCATACACATTTTTTTTCAGTTTCCCGATTTAAAATTTGGTTACAATGACTTGTATATATATCCCCCAAGATAAGTAGATAAAATGTAATAAAAAATATGATATAAATTTCATTTAATAATAAAAAACCTCCATTCACTCACAATTATCACATATGCAATACAATGACTGATAATAATCAGCACAATACAAAACTATTTAACCAGGATAACCATGAAAAGGTCCTTTCATACCAAAAAATTTAACAATGTTAGATATAGAATAATGCCTTCATACATGAATGTATAATTCCATGTAAAACACAATGCAATTTTGATATAATTTGCTCCATTACTGTCTACAATCAGTAATTAATAAAAATAGATATACGTTTTATACATTTTAATTTTGTAAAAATAACTTAATTGTTTAACTAACTAAAATGTCATATACAAAAGCAATGTACTTTGAAAACATAAAAAAATTATATGCATATATTCTTTATGATGCAAATAAGTTAATCCTAAAATTAAAAAAAAACTAAACATTGACAAAAATATATCAACTAACGTATTTGATCTCTCCTATTTCTTCAGCTGTATCATCTTGAAGCTCAGATTCATAATTCACAGTTGATTTAGGATCAAAAGAAATTGTTTCAATACTTTTAGGTGTATGAATAGTTTCTTTTTCGTTATGAAACAAGTTCCTTTCTTCAATTTTATCTACTGAAGACCAGCTCTCTTGTTTCAAATAACTTTCATTATCATCTACATCCATATCTGCAACATTAGAACTATTCTGTTCTGTTATACCACCTTCAATACGAGC
This sequence comes from Trichonephila inaurata madagascariensis, assembly GCA_019973955.1. Taxonomy (NCBI): domain Eukaryota; kingdom Metazoa; phylum Arthropoda; class Arachnida; order Araneae; family Nephilidae; genus Trichonephila; species Trichonephila inaurata. The sequence continues at coordinate 646,685 of BMAV01000690.1, forward strand.
CTGTTTCCTCATTTGTTCTGGCATTGAAGAACTGACATGTTGATTGTTATTTGCTTTCCAAGCATCTATTTCTAAAGGTGCTACACTAGTTACTGGGTTATTTTGAAGTGGATGATTTTCTTTATCTACTTTTGACGTTGGTTCTGAAATCAGTGGATTAGTGAAATGAGACAAATCTTTTTCATTTATTTCTAAAGGTGATGGTGCAGTCAAAGGACTAGTAACATGAGCTTGGTTTTCTAATGTTTCAGGCTTTCTGTATAACAGTCTAAATAATAAAAAAGCAAAATTAACTCATGAGAAACAAGGTATTCAACAAGCAATGCAATCTGTCTTGAGTGTTTATGTGTATACAAAACAATCCATCCTTAAGTATTTTCATTCCAATATATTTAAATAAAATTTAAGAACAAGATATATTAACCTAAATGTTATGAATTACAACAGGAATTTATATTAATGGTACAGTGCAGTATAAAACCAATTCCTTTTGGTCAATATTAAGTTTAAAAAAATGAAGATTGTAGTAATAAATATTTATTTATTATTTCAAAAATTTTCTAAAAAATTAAAATACAATTCAAATAAAACTACACACGTTATAAAAATCCCAATTATAGGTCATGTAATGACCTTCAACTAATTAAAAAGCAAAAATTTAACTATGCAAGTATAGAAAAAATTGAGCAAGTATTGCATAGCATATGATAAATGCTCATAAAATAAAATATAAGTATCATATTTATTCGATTCTAAGCCACACCCCAATTTCTCAAGAAGTTTTTTTATTAAAAATAGTGTAAAATGATTTATCAATATCCAAACATATGAAATTAAAATAAATTTAAAATGATATAAGAAGTGTTGTTTACCAGTTGTTTTACCAGTATTATGAACTCTTCAATATGCTCATGAACTCGTAATTGCACCAAATGCCCCATCCAATGAATTTTTCCTTTGATTCTAAGCCGCACCCAATTTTCAGTAGCATTAATATTGACATAACGAGTGCAGCTTAGATTCTAGTAAATATGGTAAGTAAATTTTAAGATATTTTTAAGTGTAATGAGACAACATTTAACAGATAATTTCAGCCTCCCATATTTTTTACTCGAATTTCGATAATTCTTAAAAAAGGAGTTCAAAGTAATAATTATACATTATGTAGAGTATTACACTAAATACAAACCTGATAATGGCCTTTCCATTGGTCAAGCCTAGACTCCTTAAAGTAGTGGATTTAATAGCATCACCAACAATCTAAAATCCCCCAAAAAATGTTGACATTTAAGTTAACAAAAATATAAAAATACAACATCTTTTTTTAAAAACAAAACTGTTATGTAGATATTATAATAAAGTTAAATAATACTATTTAAGAGTAAATAAATTAAAAATATTTTTAAAGAATTCCTACACACTACCATTAAAAATAAAGCAAAGCCACTACTACCACTCCAAAAGAAAGTAATGTTAACTTAAATAAACAAAATTAACAAATCTTGACTAGAGATTAACTTTTACTGTTTATTTGCCAGATAATACTATTAAGAAAAATAAAATTACATATACAATAAAGACATGCCAATTTAATATCAAATACATATTGATTTATAGGAATAATGAGTAACAAGTGAAACACAAGAATGTTTATATGCAATTAACTAAATAGTTTTAGTTGTTCTTGATAATATACATATTAGATTTCATAATCTCACATATACAATTGTATCAGAAAATTTTTTAAATATCCTAAATACTTGCAAAAGATATATCACCAGTTACAATATTACTAACCAGTATTAAAAAAAAAGAGAGAGAGAGAAAACAATAACACAATAAATAAAATTATCTCTTGAATAACAAAGTAATAATTTAAAATTTTCTACAATTTATACTATTATTATAAGTAATATCAATGTTTGCTACTGGATTATCAGTACTGATAAAAACAAGAAGTTACATGCAACATGATCTTTTGTTGCATGAAAAAATAGGCAAGACCTCAAAAACAAATTTATTTGATTCATTCAAATAGCTGATCAGTTATCTTGAAATTAGATATTTTTTTTAAAGGTGTTTCTATTCAACTTGAGTTGAAAGAATAGTATATAAAATAGAGAACAAAATTTTACTTATGAATAACTGAAACTTTAAAGAAAAAAACATCTACCTTCTGGCGCATATAAATACAAACTGGTTCACCAATCTCTTGTAAGCATATTGATTCAGATCTAATAATGAATAAACAGAAATTGTAAATATAAAGAGCCTAATACATTTCATCATTTTTAAATACTTTAGAATTATAAGGGTATACACATAAACATGCATACACACACACACACATATACATATGGTAATGCATACACACATTACCTTAAACACTGCTCTAAAACATCATAGATGGTTGTAGGAGGAGTAAAATCTTTTGTAATCCGTTCTCCAGATTCCAATTGTAAGGCAACCGTAACCATGCATTCAGTTCTTGATTTAGTGGCTGGCTTGAGTTCCAATTGAGCATTATTTGGTAAACTTGAAAAACGAACTGGTAAACTCAAGTCTAGCCTTCGATTGTAATGGCTATTAAAAAATCATAAAAGGACCATATGTAAATGAAATACGACTCAAATAAAATGTTTTAAAAATGCACTAACTGTAATATTTTAAGATTTTATGCCTATTATAAAAACATTAATTACAGGACAATATAATGAATGTATAATTTTAATGATTATTAATGATAATTTATAATTTTGAGATTTAGTTATTTCATATTCTCTAGAAATCTCCAATTAAGAGATTATTCACTTACTGTAATATCAAACTACAACTTGCAGTAAATATGTAAATTTATAGAGGGGCGAGGCAGGGCCGGCTCTATAAGTTTTGCTGCCCTGGACATAAATGGCAAATGCCGCCCCTCTCTCCAAAGCAAAAAGAAAAAGATTAATTGTTTACATAGATACACACCTATAAACCTTAAATGATTCTTGAAAACATAAAAGTAGCATAACAATATATATATATGCACACACAAGCATTTATTTAAGCTTATAGTAACTACACTCAAGACTAGAATAAAATATCTTCTGTGGCTTTCTATCTACCAAAAATTTATTATCCTAGTCCCCTTTTGAATAGTTGACATCGGACATTGTTTGGGTGTAAGGAATGTCTGTTGTGTCCTTACTCCGGAATGGAAGAAAAGTGAACTAGTAATAGTGAATAGAGTAACTCACTAACATCATTCACTAGTAACTAGTTGAATGATGTATAAACATACCAAATTTTATGATTTAACATATACTCCTACGTCGAACCCAAGTTTCAACATAAAAGAAAACTAACATAATTATACAAAGTACAAAGAAAGGAAATAATATATGTTAAATGAAATACCAAATTTGCACCCAATAATATTTCAGAAAACATGAAATTTTTTTGGAACAAAAAAAAAAATTTTTTTTTTAAATTTGATTCAAATGCTGCCTTTAAAATGTGCCACCCAGGGCAAGGGTACAGTTTGTCTGGCCCTAGAGCCATCCCTGGGGGAGGGACGAGAGGATTAAATTGTATATATTCTAAATATTTTTCTTTGAATATTAAAATTTGTTAACTTAATGACATATGTTACAATGGTAACTAGTATAGTAAATTAGCAATTCTTTTTTAACAATTTTTTTCACAGCATAAATAAAACCTTTGTATTATTATTTTATAACTTCCTCTTATATACACACTAATCATAATGATTCCTAACAAGAGTAAAAAATTAAATATTATAAAATTCAAGTTTGTAATAAATTCTAATCTTCCTCTGAGTAATAAAATATCATTTCTTTCAAAACTATAAAAATGCTTGAAAATTTTCACATATGTTTTCAAGCTTTTTCCTAACAAAATAATTCTTGAAATGATACTTATCAGTTATAAGGATCATGGGTTGGAGACAGCGATTTGAGTTGTTGCCAACACAAATATTGGTAATATTATCAATCTAAAGTTTTTTCTAGGCAGAAATCCATTTGCCTATGATACTATGACCTTCTGTAAACAGAATCCCAGACCTTGAGAACCAATTCATTGCATGAAAACCAATGACATTACACTTCCAGAGACACTTCTTACCTACTTCCATTCACATGCTGTGACCATTTGGTCAAAAAAATTGTTTGGGTAAAATTTCCTTCGATTAAAAAAAGGCTCATTGTATCTTTTTCATTCTCTGACAACTTCCAGATGTACATCAATGTATCAATATTGTAGAAAAATCTAGCTAACAGTACTACAAAAAGAAAATGTCAGTAAAATTGACAATAATTGAGAAAAGCACTGTCTATTTATATCAGCAACTTTTATCAGCCATGATTGTTAAAAATTGCACTGCCTATTTATTACATCAGCAACCAGTATAAGAAAGTTTTCCATGTGTTTGGCTTCATTGTCCCTACAATCAATTAGTACCATTAATGTTAATATTATATATGTAAAAATAAACACTACTTCATACAAATTCAATTGAATTTAATTCTTCTAGATTAAAAAATTAACTTCAATTCTTAAAAATAAATTCATATATATGTGAGGAAAACTTATAATGTGAGCTCAAAAGTATTCCTCTTTATTTTATAAAAATACAATTTTAAATTCTGTTAACATAAAAGTATTTTCTGATACAATTTAAAAGCCACTATAAAAAATATAGTTAGAGAATAAGATTAAAGTATATTCATTATATTTAGAGAAACTTTTAGCATAAAATTTTACCATAATTCAAAATCCTCAGGATTTATCTTCTGTTTCTTACATGCATCTTCTAGAATCTACATGAAAAGGATTTTAAATTAATAAAATATATCCATCTAATTCTTAGAATAAATACAAGTTTTTCTAATTTAATAACAAAATTTTGACTGTTTATTTTACATTTTTTAAGTAACAGAGTTTATATAAATTGAAAACTAAGTAAATATATTTCTCAAGAAATATACAATAGTTCACAATACTCTACACTACTAATCATATTCAAACATAATTCGGAAAGTATTATTCAAGATAACTTAACATTATGCTTTGTATTTGAAAAAACATTCATCATAAAAATCACTACGTTTATTTTTCCATGGCTCACTCTGAATACTCAGTTACATCATTCTACATTTACATTCATGCAGTGATTATTTCTAACACAACATTTGAAAGGCTTCTTCCTCCAAATTTTGTATAAGACAATAACCTTCATATAACAGTTGAAATTTCACTCCTTAATGAGAAAAACTACTAAGCTCTTTTCTGTTACTGTTTATAAACTAGTTTTTTTTTTTTTTTTTTAATTTTATGTTAAACCTTTTATTAGTTCCCATATCTAAAAGCTAATATACTACATAAATATTGATATTAATAAAAGCTTCTTTCTTTAATCATAGAGCCCATATTTAAGATTACAAAAATGTATTAAGAAAAAAGTTAAAAGTTTTTAGAATCTTAAATATAGCTCAATATATAGCACATCAATTTTTAAATATAACATCATGCTAGGCACATACAACATGCCATCTTAGAAAGAAAATAATGTCAAACAATGATCATAAGATTATAATTATAGAAATATTTTTAATGATATTATTAAAGAATGAAGCTAGAATTGAATTAAACTTTAAATAGAAAATATATTACTGAAAAATTATAGACTACACATATAATTCACTAATTCAGAAAGAAGTTCTCACACCTAACTTACCTTTAAATATACAAGAATTTTTTTAAATATTCGTTAAAACAGTTTATTGAATACATACACTTAAAGAACATATGTTTTAAGAGAATAAGAGGTCCAAACATCATTCAATGTGGTTCAAATAAAAATGGGGAGGTAAGATTTTGAGTTGTGTATGCATATTCTTTATATTTCAAAAACATTTATGTATAAATCCACAAACATACTGAATTTCAAAATAACATATTTCTGTTAATATATTGGAAACTCAATATGTGAAATTTTGCCTCACATTTTTTGAAAGGGAAATTCTTAGAACTTGGTAATGAAAGCAAAAAAATTGACCTCACTTTTTCCAGCCAGTTAACTGGCCATTAAAATTGCTACACCAGGAAAAAATGCAGATAAAAAAAATGATATTTATTGGACAAATATATTATACTGGAAATAACAAGTGATTAAATTTTCAAGAAATTTGGGTGCATAGATCCTGAGAAATCAGTACTCTTAACAACCACCTCTGGCAGTAATAACAGCATTTATACATCTGGCATTGAAGTCGAACAGAGATTGGATGGCATGTACAGGTACAGAAACTCATGCACCATGCCATAGCTCAAAAACCATAATGACTGGCATACAGTGATGAGCCAGTTGCTTGACAACCCCAGATCAAACATTTTCTATTGGTGTGAAATCTGGTGAACATGCAGACCACAGGGCAACAATCTAACATTTTCCATACCAAGAAAAGTCCATACAATACCAGCAACATGCGGTCATGCATTATCCTGCTGAAACATAGGGTTTCACAGGGATTGAATAAAGGGTAGAGCCACGAGTCATAACACACCAGAAATGTAACGTGCGCTGTACAAAGTGACATTAATGCAAACAAGAGGTGACCGAGATGTGTATCTAATAGCATCCCATAACATCACATCAGGTGATGGGTTAGTATGAGGGTAATGAATGCACACTTCCAATGCATATTCACCATGATGCCGCCAAACATGGATGTGACCATCTCTTGATGCTGATCCCACAAATGAAAACACTCCTGTCTGTGATGCAGCGTCAAGGGTAGCCGCAGCCATGGTCTCAGAGCTGAGAGTCCATGCTGCTGCAAATGTCATTGAACTGTTCATGCAGACACTTGTTGTATTGAAAACAACCCAATACTTGACTCAGGGCTTGTGATGTGGCGTTATCGCATCATTAAGGCCATGTGGGTAAAATGTGTCTTCTTGGTTGCTAGAGATAGGAGGTTGTTGAGATCCAGCACAGTGTTCTGTATTACCATCCTGAACTCATCAATTTCATATTCTGTTAACAGTCATTCGACCTTGACCGGTGCGAGCAGCAATACTGCAACACAATAAACTGCAATCCCGGTATGCTACAATTTGACCTTTACCAAGGTCAGAAAAATGCTGGTATGCATTTCTGCTTCTTACACGAAGCATCACAACAACTTTTCACCAGGCAACAACGTTGAAATGCAACTTGTGTATGAGATGCCAGCTGAGCAATTTTCTCATTTAAACACATTATAGGTGTTGCTACTGGCACCTGCTTTGTCTAAATATGCTCAAAAGCTAATCATTTGTATATCACAACACCTTCTTCTTGTCGTATAAATTTCATTTTTATAGCATGTCACCTTGTTGGTGCAGCAATTTTAATGGCCAGTAGTGTATTTATCATTTTAAGATTAAAAGCTTCATTATGACTATAATGAAATTCATAAGCATCATGCCAACAGGGGCATAACTACTGCTGTATCAATAAAAAGCCAACAAAAGTGAGCAAAAAGTTGTAAAAATTTAAAGGGCCCCCAAAAGAGGATCATCCAAGAAATTTTGATACAGAACCCACTAAGACTAGCTATGCCAGAGCATGCCAATAAAATTTCCCTCATATACATGATTTCTCTCTACAAAAAAAAAATTGTTGCTTTTAATATGGTTAAGTATACACCCATGCAATTTTTGTAATAATTTATAAATTTGCAATTTTTTGTGCATGTTTTAGTAATTTGCAGTTTAAGTCATATCTAAGTTTTCTCCATAGTTAACATAAGGAAAAAATGAAACACATATTCCGAATATCAATAACTCCAGCATCTTATAAATGATTAAGTAATTATTTAGGAGGGAACCTTGGGTGTTCAATTACAAAATTCATTCTTACATTTTATTAATATGATAATTACATTTTCCTGTATTTTGATAGTTTGTTATTTATTGACTATTATGTTTAATATTATTAGCTAATATTAAAAAAAGCAAAAAATGAATTTAAAAAAAAAAAAAAAAAAACGAATTAATATATTATTTAGATAGAAAACATTTTGATGACAAATTTACTTTCATTTAACGCAACCAAAGCCTTTTAAATACCCAGGTGGAGTTCACGGGTTTCAGATGTTTCCAACACAATTATTTATGTTTCATTTTATTTATTTATTTATATATATATATAATAAGTATTAACTTAAAATTCATATTTTAATTGATTTATTTTTCGTATTTCACATTCCCAATTCAAATTAATCAGATACTTCATTAACAGGGGCGTAGCTACCGCCGTATCAATGATACGGGGTCCCAACATACGTGAAGAAAAAGTTATTGAGGGACCCCAAAAAGGGCATTCAAGAAATTTTGATATGGGGGCCCACTCAGGAAGCCACTAAGCCAGTGTTCATTAAGATAGTAATTTCAACCAACATTACCAAAAAAACAAGCAATTATGACGGGTATGATTTGGTTGGCACATAAGAGAAAGAAAAAAAAAGGTATAACTCTTATTTCAAGGCCTTTCTATCAACAAAGTTACCAAAGCATGAATATTAAGAACTACAATTCAGTGAGATAAAGAGACCTTGATTTTAAAACAAAACGTGTTTCCATATCAGACATGATTAGACTGACAATTAATAATAAAGTTATTTATAGATTTCACTTTAGCCGTCTGTCCTTGAAGTTTCTATTTTTGAACATTCGCTGTCTGGGTACTCTCCCCCTTCATCTAATGTGCCTCATAACTTCTCAAGGATATATCAAGTTTTTCTTCCATTATACCGTCAAAATATGAATGTTTCCGAATGAGATTGGAAATCTTGAAACGGGTCTATATTAGTTATGCCTAGTTATATATTTTTGGAACTTAAAATGTACTATTTTTATCTAAACCGGTTTCGTAACCGTTCACTGTTAACCGCTAGACATGACATATTCCCTCACCTTCCGTTTTTCCTTTCTTGCATTGACGAATTGAGTTACGGATAGTTTTTCGTCTGCTCCTGGTTTTTTTTCTTCTTTTGCTCATTCGGCACACACAATTTAAAACAAAACAATACTCATTTTTTCCAACTGATAGAATTAAACGCAGTTGATGACATAGTAAACGGCAGAAATGATTTTAAGTATTCAATTGTGATTTTAATTATATAATCATTTTTTTGTACACAATGTATCAAATGAATTTTCATCTTTCTCGATTAGTTTTCGGATTTTCAGAGACACCAGTAAAAATGATTATGTATAGTACTCAAAATGGATATTTACATGTTCTGTGCAATGAAATTTTTTAAGAATAGTTGTTCAAGTTTATTGGAATAAAAATCAGGTTAGTATGTTTACGATTTCCACTTAATTCTTAAAGAATTAGGTTTTAAAAGAATGGTAAAAAAACTCAATATTTACAGGAAATTATCTTTATTGTTATAACATTTTAACAATATAAATGTTTGGAGATAATTAAATTTATATTAACTATATTATTTATCGTATATTTGTTATATACTCAGTTTAAAATAGACATAGCAAGAATAAATATTACATAATTGTTGGATATCAAGAGTTCGCACTGTAAACAAATATTCGATATTAATGTGCTCTAAAAGAAATTTAGAGCTTGGATACCAGATGTATTTAATGCTTATCAAAAATAAAGTATCTAAAAATATTTGAAGATTCCTTTCCTCATTTTTCCTTTATAATAATTTTTTTTTTCACCAATACATTTTTCAATATTGTATATAAAATATTTAAAAATTTTATTTAGTCTTATTTTTTAGCCAAATTCAGTTTGACATGCTTTTTTATGTTCCCTTTTGGTAAAAACATTTTCTGCATTATATAAGCACATGTTAATATATTAATCTTAATTATTTTATATGTAATTTATTATTTTACAATATGAAATAAGATTTTTGAAAAAAATTGATACATAAGAAAGGTTTTTACTGTATTTTTCATCTTTTAAGAATTAATGTAAATTCTGTAAAAAGTTTCCTAATCATATATAGAATAAACGATATTATTTTTTAAGGATAAATATATATGCAGGATTTATCCAGGTTTGAAAAAAGTCAGGATATAAATTAAATAACAAAAAAATTTGTATTGTACAAAGGTGTCATTTTACTCAACTATAAAAATTTGAGAAAAAAACATTTTCTATTATGCAGTTGTACTGGCTTACGTAAGAAATATTATCTTACTATAAACTGGAAAAATGTTTCCAACATAATTAGTGATTGATACACATTAAAAAACAAGCAAAGAATATATTAGTTTTGATTTTTTTGATTGGATTGTTGTATTGGCAACTTATCTTGCCAAGGTTTTTTTCGCCAAATCTGGTAACCCGCCTGAATTTTTTTTAATAATTGAAAGGAAAAGAAAGCAATGTTTGCCAAGTTAGTTTAATTGATAAATCAAAGCTTAATGATTTAGAACTTATGAATCTAAAACCTTCATGTGGGATAATGAAGGTCCATAAATGTTGGGTATACAATTTTGAAATCCATATATTAATAAAGTATGAAAACAGAGAGTAAAATGATATCTCATGTTTCCATGTTGTAGTATAAAAAAATTTTCACCAAAGATAAGTTGCTTAAAATTTGTGCATTCAATGGAATTACTAACATATTTAAAGTTTCAAAGCATTAATTAATATTTTCTGTTGCTCCAAAATTATAATATATATATATATATTTTTAAAGTTAAATCTGAAATAATAAAGCATTTTATAAGTTTTTAAATATATTCCCATGTTAATTCCATACAATTTTAGAAACAATCTAAATCAATTTTAATTTTTTTAAACATTTCTTAGAATTAACTTGTAGATTTTGATATTCCATTTATATATTTTATTATTTTCACATATATTAATAATTATAAAAAAACACTGTTTTATATATTTTTTTCACTGTGGGCTCATTTGACCTAAAATCAGTATATATTTATTTATCAAAATATTTTTTTTAAATTAATATGAAAAGCAAATAATTTTTCCCAGTATCAAATGTTATATTTTACTTTTCAAACAAAGATGAATCTAAACTATTAGTTTTAAATTAACATTTAAATTTTGAGCAATGGCATAGAAAAAATATATACTTATTTGGTTCAAAACTTAAGTACATTAATTGTGATAAAATAAATAAACTTTATTCACATTTATCTAAAATAATTCCATGCATTTTTTTTATGGATTAAGTTATTTGAAAATCACTTGACAACTTTTAATAATCCAAATTTTTTCAAAATTTGTTTAGGATCAGAAAATATGATTAGTAGTAATGGTTGAAAAGACTTAGCGGGGAAAAAAACTATGCCAATTGAGTTTTTATAAAAAGCTTTCACAACTTTTCTACTGATTAAAAAAACACTATCATACAAAGATAAATAAAAAGGCATATGGGTGTTATCAGTAAATGTAAAGAATATGCAGGGCACACATCCTGTAATAATTGCCTAGAATGATATTTACTTAAACCGCATAAAAAGATTTGTTTAAATATCATAGAACATTTTATGATTTCAATATTTAAATTACTTAATGTACAAGTTCCTTACAAAATATTAACTGTGTTACAAATTAAAATTGTTTGCTTTTGTAATGTTTGATAAATGTAAAAGTATTCTTAAGAATCACAGTAATAAAATCAAAGTATAATGCAAATTTTAAATGCTGAATGAAAGCATCAATTGAATTGAAACTGGAGTATAAATTTTGATGGTACTTGTACATTAACCTGTATCAGTGATTAATCGACAAAGATTAACTGCATGTCAAATATTAATTGCCAAATGATTTTATGAATTATGGCAAAATTTTCTGGCACAAGAATTTTTTTTTTAAACTCGCTAAAATACAAAAATGGTATGAATTAGTCAATTAATATTTAAAACACATAAAGTAAAAAATTAGATATTCAAAATTATTTTAGCAATTTTGTTTTGTTTAAGTCCTGTTTAATTTATCAATGATGGTTTTGTAACTTCAAACATCAAATGAGGGTACTTGCATATTATCACAACCTTATTAGCGACACATGAAACGAAGCACATGATTGCCAATTCAGCGTGTAGGACGTATGCAAAATCGGGGTTGCCAACTTGGTGAATAATCAATAGAGTTGGTGCTAGTTGCAATTATATGTAAGTTCCCAAATGAATATTATTAAAGAGGTTTTCATTTTATGATCAAAATACTAAGCTCAGAATGAACGGAAATAAAATTCACAAAAAGCAGATATTTTTTTAAGTGTATATTTCTTTTTGATTGTATAATTATACTAGTATTCTTATATAATTTAAACACTAAATTTTTTTAAAAAGCTATCAAGTTAAAATCTAAATTAGGAAAAAACATTAGTATATTATAAGCACACCATCAATAAATTGGTATAAAAACATACTTAAAAAACCACTTTGTAACAAAGTTTTAATACTGAAAACTATTCATCACTCACAATATATTTTAAAATAAAATCTGAAAAAAACTTCTATAACAAAATCTTAATGATTAATTTTATTTTGCCATAAATTAGAAAAAAATAATAGTTATCAAAAAATTAAAACTGAGGACAAATAATCTAAAGTATAAAAATGAATAAATTTGCATTTAAAAATCATTAACCATCAATTATGATATTAAATTGTTTAAAAGGATTTAAAACTGCACATTGCAAACTATATTTAATGAAAATAACTACAAAATTAAACTATTCTCAAGAATTTATAGGAGGGGAATTTTTTGCATTTGAATTCTAAAACTAAAGAGTTGATGAAAGGTGAATTACTTTCCTTTCTAAATGCACCTATAAAATACATTGGTTTAAAAAAAAGCTCAATCAAATCTTCAAAGCTAATATTTTTCATTCATATATAAATGTAGTCACTATTCCTTATTTATATTTTTTTTTCTTTGATAGGAGCCAGAAAATCTGAAAAATGGAAATATCCAAAATTTCCTTGGGAGATACTTTATTGCCTTCCCTGGTGCAGTGTTTTGGAATAATATTTATTGGTTATATCCTAGGAAGAACAAAAGTTTTAAAGCAAACTGAAGCACGAGGTTTATCACTTTTTGTTCAGTATTTGTCACTACCGTCTCTTATATTTGTCACTGTTTCAACTATTCCTTTTACTCAAGTCAAATGGGCATTCATAGCTTCTGTGTTTGTGTCAAAGACTATAATTTTTATTTGTGTGATCCTACTAACAATGTTATTAACACATCCACATGATTTAGGAAAAGCAGGTATGTTTGCAATATTAGCAACACAAAGCAATGATTTCGCTTTAGGCTTTCCTTTATTTAATGCATTATATCAGAATACACATCCTGAATATCCCATGTATTTATACATAGTAGCACCAATTCAATTACTCGTGCTGAATACTATTGGATTTTTTTTTCTAGAAAGTGAAAAACATACCAGGGATTCTTCCAAAAGTGGAAAGTATCTTTATCATGTATTAAAAGGTACTTTACAAAATCCTGTTGTAGTCATGACAATAATCGGACTTATTTGGAACGTCACATATGGTCAAAAAGTTTTACCAATTTTTGATAACATACTGAAAGCATTTAGCTCAGCTTTCACAGCTACAGCTTTACTTTTAGTTGGGCATACAATGTCAATAACAAGTGAACATTCAAATTTTTTAATATCGTTGCAAGCAACCATTTTGATTCTTGCAAAAAATCTTATTTTTCCACTTATCCTGCAAAAGGTTTCTGCATTATTTCTACACAGTAATACAATAAAAGAAACTGAAAGTTACAGCAGTTTTGGATTTCTTTATGGCATTTTACCAACTGCACCATCAGTATATGTGTATGCAACACAGTATGAAACTTGTATTGATGTAGCAACTAAAACTGTGATTGGTAGTACATTATTTTCTGCTCCTCTACTATTTGCATCAGCATCAGTAATTTCCCTTTCTCAAATAGGTATTGAAAATGTTACCTCTTACTTGAGCTTAACTATTAGTTACTTAAGTTCTGTAAATATATTTTGTTGCACATGGTTATTTTTTATCTTTTTAACAGGAAAACGGTGGAGAAGTGTAAGTTTTGGAGTTACGTTTTATTTAGTTTTAGCACAATTTATAACCTCATTAGGTGGAATATTACTTTTTTTTTCACCCAAAAAGTACAGTGTTTTATTTTATGCACAATATATAATGACATCAGGAAGTATTTATGCAACAAGAATGTGTGCTTTACTTTTGGCTGCATTATTACTTATTATTCGAGTAAGAAGCTTATGTTTTATTTTGCAAAGAAAGAAAAAAATTAACATTATATCAATTGCAATATGTTTTATTCTACCTTATGCCATGGCAACAAGTTTAATAATTTTTGGAAGTAAGGGGAACTATGAACCAAATTATCAATTAGGATTTTATCATCATGTCATAGCTTTCATTCTAACATTTATTTGCTTAGTTGGTACAATTATATGTGTCATTTTACAACAAATTTATTTAAAGAGAAATGCTAGAAATATGCATCACCATCCAGATTTAGAGCATCAGAATGCCCATATATCTCCTTCAACTAGTACAGCAACATGTGAAGATATTGAAGATTTAGGAAGAAACATCAAATATGATAATCACCCTGAATATGGCACAATGAGCAGTAGTATGTATGAAAGAGTTTGTGATTCTAGGTATTCTTGTAGTGCTGCACAAAGATACGAATGCTCTTCGCAAGTTTCACGATATATTGATGACAACAATGAAATTGGAACTGGACTTATTGATGACGAATTTTTCTTGAAGCATATTGCATTACTAATAATGTTTGGTGTTGCTATGACTGTAAGTTTATTTGTCTGCCTATGGAAATTTATATTGGAAGCTGTAAATGGTATTTTCATAGAATTAGAATTTTTAGATGTTATTGTAAATTATACTTTAGGAATAGTATGTTTTGTTGTGTTTGGTTTGGATAGTAAACTTATAACTTTATTATCAAATAAGTTTAAAAATTTAACTAACTATGCACCAATGCATACTTCAGAATCAATGGAATCACAATTAATTTGTGAACAATTTCTTGCTCATCATATTGAGAAATGCAGAAGAGAAATAGAACAGACTAAAATAATAAACAATAAAAGATTCACTGCTGTTTTTGAATGTTCAGAAATTGCTAATTGGCTTTTAGAGGCAAAAGTAGCAAATTCTGCCAAGGATGCTGAATTTCAAATTGAATGCTTTTTAAAGTCGCACATTATCGAAGAACTAGATGAAAATTGTCATCAAAAACATTTTAGGTTCATAAATGTATTCTCAACAAACACATAAAAAATTCTAACTATTAAAAAATAATTGATACTGAAATATGAATTTTAAAAATAAAATTGATTTTATTATTGTAATGTTTTTTTCTTTTCTTTTTTACCACAAAAATCAGAACAGAAACAAATGATAAGTAATAAATACAGTTGAACTTGTTTTTGTGTGGTTGATAAAAACCGCATAAAAATAACCACACAAAAAAATATATGAATTCTTACACATAACAGGCCAATTCGTCGACATACTGCAAAAAAAATTTTTATGCGGTCACACAAAAAAAAAATCGCATAAAAAAGGACCGCCCCAAAACAGGTTCTACTGTACTTAAAAAAAACATGGATATTCCTTTCAATTTTCACTATCTCCAATAATTGTTTACACTTTCATTAATTTAATAAAATTATTTTAACAGAAAAGAAATTTCAGATTTAAAAATTGTGCAAAAATGACTTCTGACAGAGATACTAGGATTTAATTAACAAGCATTTTTATTTTTCATTCATACTGATTGCAAATATATATAAAAATTTCCAACAAAGTTGCATGTGTATTGAAAAATATTGTTTTTACAATATAACAAAACAGTATTCATGATTTTAGCAAAACATCACCTCTTCAAAATGATTTCAAAGATTTTAACCCTCTTGTTGCATAGTTATTTTATCAAAGTAGGTTCAAAAATTGCATATTGTTTTATTATGTATTCCTAATCTACATATTAAATCTACATTTTAAAGTTAAAATATACAAAATATTTTTGTAAAAGAGTTTGCATCTTAAAATATAGAATAAGATTATAAAAATATGAAAACATAAAACAAGAACAAAATGGGATGCACATCAAAATAGTCGGAAAGAATGCATACCGTGAAAATCGCGGAATGCACAGCAAGAGGGTTAAGATGTTACTTGCCCACTCAACCCTTTGAATGTATATTAATACAGTAAACATTTCTGTTCTTTATTTAAACATTAACTTCAAAATGATTTAAATATTTTTTCACGATTAAATCCTATTTTGGTGCAACTCTTGACAATAAAAATTTGGCGCAAAGCTAGTGATAAGTTTGGTTATCGAATCCCAAAATACCATTGTCACATTCACAAAATTTAACAATTCTTTTTCTTTTCAACTCAGGCATCAGAACATTCTATCACTAACATTCTTTTTTGCCTACGGAACTACTTTGATGTAAAATTAACTAAGGAAAAAAAATCGTCAATAAACGACAAGCAAACTCTTATTATAAATAATACATCACAAATGCAGATGGACATATTTTGGCAAACCAACAGCAAAAGAGTTCACACTATGTTACAAGGGAACAAAATCTCAAAATTTATTCTGTGACACTCTATCAATCATTTCAAAGAGAAGTCCTAAACCAGATAACATATTCGCACACAAACATTTTTCAAGGAGGGGTCCAGGGTTGAAAGTCCACCATTTTGGTATCATGCTCCAATATGCCACCCACCATGTTCTTTTGATTTTGTCGATTTTCGGAAACAAAAGCAATACCGAATTATTGAATAAATAATTAGCAATAATTAATAAAATTAATTGTTAATAACAAATACATAATTAAATTTCACGTAATATATAGATAGGATTATAACCAATCGAAAAAAAATCAAGGGCTATGGGGGTGTCCGGACCCCTAGGACACCCCCTTGTGTGCGCCACTGGCTGCACCCCATTTTCAGTAACTTTAATATTGGAAAAAAGTGCGCCTTAGATTTGAGTAAATACAGTACATATGCATGGAAAGCGAAATGCTCTTGAAAATTAGTCTTAGTTGCAAAATCTATGTAAAAGAAGTACTTACTATATATATATAGCCCAACAACCATTTTTGCCAAATCAAAAACTGACCTCAAATGTCACGAAAAAAACTTTCCTGTGCATACTTACTAACAATCTTGCGTACAAGTTGTTTTATTTTTCTTTTAGCATTCTTTTTTATGAAAATGGTTAAAAATTTTTATTTATCTTCTGAAAAAGATAATGCATTGGAGCAATAGCGCACACAGGAATTTTTTTTTGGGGGGGGGGGGGGGGGG
>BMAV01000690.1:694506-721471 GCA_019973955.1 Trichonephila inaurata madagascariensis
GGATACTAAATTTATTGCTGTGATTTAATTATACTGAGAGTACAGAAGCACAGCCATCCTCTAAAGGTTAATAATATCATAGAAAATAATAAGACGAGGGAAATTCCTTAACTTTTCCTTCAAATGAGCTGTTAATTTTTTGAAATTATCCTGCAATTTACCTAGGAGATTCTCAAGTGAATAGAATAGATTTGAACATGCTACATTCTGTTTTTGCAACATTTTCCTAACTCTGAGGAAGTTTTTCGAAACTTCAACTCTTAGAACCAACAAAAACGTGCACTGTAGTTCTTGTAGTTTGTTTGACAAACTACTTGCTTCTGTTCTGGTTTCTCCCTTTAGCTTATCGTCCACAGATATATGGCACACACAACTAAAGCATTTATAATTTTATTAAATACTTCTGAAATAGCTAGAGCGTGTACTTCCTTTCGATATATTTTTATTTTCCGAATGATTTTTTAAAGTCTGCCATCGATTTGTTGTAGCCGAAGAAAAAATAATAAAGAATTGTTAAGTGTTTGGACTAAAGAGGAAAAGGAACGATCGACGTTATTGCGTGAACCTACCAGATTCAGAGAATGTGGGGAACATTGAACGCATATTGCAAACGAATTCATTTCTAAAAAATTTTGCTGCATGCTAATATAACTCCCAGACATATATGTGACGCTTTCATATGACTGACCTTCACATTTTGTAAAATTGACGCACTTTTTGAAGGTATTTAAATGTCAGTTTTGCAGGCTAATCGCTTGTGTGATAAGTTTTTAGCTCAATAAATATTACAAATCTCGATAGAACATGGGATCGCAATCCACGTTTAATCGGTGAAAACCGTGATATGGTAACCGTCAGGAGAACGATGAGTCAGGTAAAGGGAGTGGCCAAACGAATAGTGTCTATCGTTTATATAAGGAATGACAACTCTGAGCCGTTCCGTGCATGTTAAATCTGTCGTAAAGTCGACTAATAGGTTATGACATCCAAAATCTTTTATTCAATTCCTAATATTAGCTCACACTCTGTATTTATTTATTTATCTTGGTGGAATTTTCAATCGTTAATAAAATACATTTTAAGGCGCTCAATTGAGTTGAAATTTTATATACATGATTATTTTGGATGGCAATACAATAATTTAATATCTTTCCATTATAAATATTTCCATGACTTTTTTGATCGCTCTCATCTGAACTTGATTCTCTTTCCAGTATACATGGTTCATTTGTTTACTCCGTAGCATAGTCATCATCCGAAAGGTCACTTTTAGAATCTGATTTATTCATCAATTGCAAAATTTCCTCTTGCGTGAGAATTATTTTTTTAGACACCTAAAAAAGTTTTTGGTTAAAAGTTGGCACAGTATTCCATGTAAAATAATAAAAATCATCAAAAAATTTTATTATTAAAAAAAATTTTTTTTTAATTAAGCCACATCTTACCAACTTTCACCGAAAATCCCCGATCAGGGGAGGGAGAGAGGAAGAGATATGGATACATACATCTGTGTAGAGGATGAAAATGCCATCCCACTCAACAAATGCATGAAAGAGAAAATTGTAAAAAGAGCGAGAGAAAGAAAAAAGGGACTCGTCCGTAACAAGCCCCAAGAAAATATGGTATTATAACTATATAACAATATATTTCGTTTTTATTTAGACTTCCATCAAAATTATTGAAACCAAAAAAGAAAGCTCACACATGGCAAGCAATTACTTTTACAACTGCAGTAACTCAAAGAACACCAAGTTGAAATCCTGAATCCTACAAGAAACTTTAAGGTAGAAAATACTTAATATTGTTACTATTTTGCAATTATTTAAACATTAAGGTAAAAATGTATATCTAAGCAATTAGAAATATATTGGTAATTACCCTTTTACGACAGATAAGAAGGTAACATATTTTCGTTGTATTTGTAAACAAAGTTGCCAGCTGAAAGTAAAACATGGACTACAACCACCGTCTGTTGAGAAAAAGTGATACTACTTTCTGTGCAAACTCGCTCAATCGTTCGATTCCAGAAGCAAAAATGTTCAAGGATTTCTAACCCATACAATCGTGTGGGTTGGGTCTTAAAGGGATAACAAATCAACATTTGTTATATTCCCTAATTCACATCTTTATTTTTTCTTTGAGAATTCATCCCCTTCCTCCCTCAACTTTTGAAGTAAATAAGTAACCGAGTGATCATGGTCACGAACTCGTGGTAGGCATTATTCTGTCGAGTTTTGTTCGATTCTTGGTGCCACTTAAGTCCCATTATGTTTTGTAGGGTTTATCCAGCAAAATTTATCGAAGATCAATCTCACATTGGTGTGGAGTTAGCAGATAGAAAGTGGTGTGCTAGCTCAGGTGTAGTTTTGTTTTTATGAATTTGGGTGTTTTTTTTTTTCAATAAAGCTATTGAAGCATTCGACATATTTAAGAAATAAATTACGGGTCTAAAAGTTAAACAAATTATATTACACATAATATAATTAGTAAAATTATACCTTTGAAACTTGTTATTCATAAGGCTGATCGAAGCTTATTAAAAACTAGTATTTCTCTGAAGATTTATACAGTTTCAATTTTGAGTCCATGTTTTGAAAGGTAATTTTTCATTTTATCATTACTTTCAGTAATCTGAGTTCCGCGTGAGTTTCTTTTTTAAACGGTGAATACTGATAACTATAGATAAAACTTACAGTTGCAACGTCTAGAAAGTCTTTGATAAGAAAAGTCGTTCAAAATAAAACAGAACAATTTTATATCGTATATAGACATTTAAAATGCCTGAAATTCTATTAAGTTAAAAAATAAAAGATATCGTTTCTTAGAAATTATTTTATGTAAAAAAAATAATAATTTTTATTTTCATTCATTACGGAGCTTTTTGATTGGGCAATCTCATTTTTCAACGAACTTTGTATGCAAAGATGGCATCATAATAATGATCGGTGTGTCTGCACTATTTGGAATGACAGATAGAGATGCTTATTAATATTTGTTGATATTTTGTGAGTGCTTATTCAATTTAAGTAAATATTAAACTTTTAAAGAATATTTGAGTTTCTTCTCGTACAAGATTTCGTTTTGATGCTATGATTTTTGCAATAGCATTTTGACAAAATTTGTAAATATTTATCTAATTGTTTCGAATTTTTTTGTGTTTATATTGTATTTCTATTAAAGTAGCAAATTTTTATTGTAAAATTTGGAATATATATTTCTTGAGTAGTAATAGGGTTCATTGTGAATTGACCAATGCTAGTTCCTCGTAATGAATGATCGGTGTTTGCTAAAAGTTATTAGTTTCGATATAAGAATTAATATGTATATTGTTTTGATTATATGACCAAATATATTTTTTAAACCTTTTTCAGAAAGGTTATGTATTTGAAGTTATTATTTTCAATATATTTAAAGATTTCTTTTATAAAATGTTTTTGGCATAATATTTTTAATAGACAAGAAAACCTATCACAAAATAGATGATATACTGCATTTGACTGAATTAAAAATATAAACCAAATCCTTTGAATTTAAACTTTTCAAACCTTCTAGCAAAGTCTTATTTTTATCAATTCAATTTTCTCCTGTGTTTTATTCATAAATTTTTTTTTATTTGTAAATCATTAACTACAGTAAAACTTGCATTAAAACATCAATTCTGATAGGTTTTTTTTTTTTTAATTTTTTATTTATTTATTTACGATTCTCTACTGGATATCGTTTTTAGCTCATGTGCCATTTTAACTGCTTATATGCATCTTTTCTGTTTTAGAATCCTAGAGTGATAAAAGTTAAAGAATTTTGTGTTTAACAGTAAAAAACTTTGCGTTTGTATTATCCTTTTGAAAATAATTTGATGAGTTATACATTGTGCAGTTATTTTAAAGAATTATGTAACTTTCATGTAGATATTTAAAATTGTGCCATGTCTGATACAGAGTTTGTTTTGTTGGTTTTATTGATTCCAGAATTTTATTGATATTCACAGTAACTTTTCATTGATGCAGACAATAAACAAATTACTTATTTTTTAACAAAGCATTTAATAGTAAAAAAATATTGATTTAATTTGATTTGAGTTTATTTTAATCTGTTTTACTGCAGTGGCACTCTATTTAATTTATAATTTTTTTTTTTTTTTTAATTTACAGATTGTTTCTTGTGAGTGTTTTATTTGAGAAGAAGCAAATTATATATGGTTAATTTGTTTAACAAATAAACTGTGAAAAATGCCCGGGTTAGAGAAAATTCACTTGGAGGATGCCTTGGAGGATAACCCACAGGTAATTAAATCTGCTATACTCTTAAACAAAACTTATACATGATTAATACTTGAGAAATAGATTAAATATGAGTGATTTGAGAACTATATATTTTTTTAAATCATGCCAAGTTTTTCTTGTTTGTATGTTTATCTTTCAATCTATCATAAAGTTCTATCCTGTAAATTTTTTAAAAAATCATTAAAAACTTTTTTTATTATTTCTAATTCTTTGTTTGTATTAAATAATTTTATTTCTTTTCTAGACTCGTTCAATGGTTTCTCTCTTTGAACAAGATGCTGGACTTTTAAGAGATTACATCATAGTGTTGAGAACTCATTGTGAAAAAGTTTTAAATGCTCAGGTATAAGTTAGTTTTATTTGTACTAATAAAAATCCTTTTATTTTAATTTTATGATTAATTATGTTACATTATAGCTTTTTATCTTTCTGTCAAAAAAATATGCATGTAATGATATCTGGATATTTTACTTATATGTATATATATATATGTGTGAAGTTTTACTACAGTAAGGAAAAATTAAAAAATATTACTAAAAATATGAAGTTATTTTAAATTTATCCCTTGGATGATAAATAAATTAGTCCTTTAATATATAGAATCTCAATGATAATTTTATATGTTGTAACATAGTGATATTTATTGTTAAAATTTGTGATACCCTTAGAGAGAGAAAAGTATAGGTAAAAATATTAAAAATACTTTTTTAAATCCTTAAATCATTGAACAATTTAATTTAAATGTTTCATTTTACAAAGGGGGAATGTGTTTTATTGGAATGAATATATTATGTATGCAAATTTGTTCTTGCTTGCATATGCGTGAAATAATATATAAATACTTTTATATAATATTTATTTAAAGACTTTTTCTCTTGGGAATATACCATTGTATATACATGTATGTTAAAGCATTAATATATTTATTCATTTATAAAATATTAAGCTACCCATACATTAATTTCTATATTTAAAAGTTTTTAGTTTTAAAATGCTTTTATTTGTTCTTGGTCACTTCTCTAATATAATTATTTAAATGTATCAGATTTTAATCATTTCTCATTGTCTGTTATGTTGTATTTTTTCTAGAAAGAACTTGCTTCAGCCACTTCAAATCTATCTCAACATCTAAGAGCTTATGAAAATCAAGTATGAGAAAATTTAATATAAGTTATGTGTGTATTTGGTTTTTTTTTTTAACAAATGTACTAACTTTGTCATTTTGTATGTTTAGCCTTTTCCACTTGACACAGATTCAGATAGTGTTCTTAAAACAACTCTTCGGGAATTTGCTTCTACTTTAGATGAGGTTAGTATTTTATTCTTGTGTATGGTTTAAATAATATTTGGCATAATAGTTATTGAAACAACCACATTTTTCAAAATCATTTTTAAAAATGTTGAATATTTTAGATATATTTTACTTGATGCTTCATTGAATATTAAAATTAAAAATCATTTAATTTTTTAAAATAATTCTTTAATCTTTTTAGTTTTTAAATTTAATAAATTAAAAACTATAATATACTTTGCAATGTCTGAAAAGTGGCAAATACATTCTGAAATTATATATGTAAAAATAATTTTTCAAAGGTTTATTAAACAATATTTATTACTACCTACTAAGTTTTTATTATCTTAAAGATATCAATTATTTTTTGCCTTGATTTTTTATTCACGTGAGTAATGATACATTTATGGTAGTATTCATGTTCTGAGGGATTTTTTTTTAAATCTTTGTAATGTTTTTTCCTCTTTGGCTTTTGAATTACATATTCTTTCAGATCATTTGTTTTTGCTCAGGTTTTGATTTTTTTAAAACTTTCTGTGTATAATTTTTCAGGTTAGCTCATTACAACAAGTTTGTGCAGCTCAGCTAGGAGATGGCATGCTTTATCCTTTGAACCGCTTTATTGAAGCTGATTTATCAGGTGCAGGGCTTTCATTTTTAAAGATTGTTTAATTTAATGTTTTTATGTGAATAAGTTATGCTGTATTAAAATTAATTATATTAATTTAAAATATTTATTTTTTTACATAAGTAGCTATTGAATAATGGAAAAGAAGTATTATTTATAACTGGTGATAAGTGTATTTCTATTGGCATACTAAGATTTTAACTCTCATTCTTTTCTTTTTTTTTTTTTTTATCACAGATATATTTACAATGATGGAAATGTTTGCTTCAGCATCAAATGGTATGATTATTAACTAAAATAGGAGCTTTGCTTATATATAGTTATGTACTTACTTTCATATTGGTGTGTTTTTTGGCTAAAATATATTAATATATGTATGCAATTTTAAAATATTCTTTCTGCTTTTTTAGAGAGATTTATTTTTAGGTAAATATTTTTAATTCTGTCATTAAATTTCAATATTTGCTATTCAGGAAAATATCAAAAATAGTCTTTAATATATATATATATATTGCTTATTTTTCTTTAATTAATTACTTCATTTATAATAAGTAAACATTTTATTGTTTTAGGATTTTGATGTACATTATTAATATATCTCTAATGCTTCTTGATATAATTTGTTAAAAAATTTTTCCATTCAAAAATAATAATTTAAAAGATCACCTAAATTGTAAATAATTTTTATGAACTTTAAAATAAGTTTAGGCTTATTTTTTTAAAAGAAAATTTAATTTTAAAACATGTCATTTTAAAAAATTTTAAGTGTCATTTCTGTTTTTTACTCTCTACAGCATATTAGCATTATCTATTGGAAATAAAAAAAAATTAATATATGTGTATATACATATAATTTTTTAAGTTTTTCTTAAATTTTGAAAAAGCTTTTTGAAAATTTTATATTAATACATATGAAACACAATTTAACTATATCTATTGGGCTTAATCTTATATATAATTCCTAACTATTGAAGATTGTGGTAAAATGCTTTAATTTGAAAGTTGAAAACTATTTATTTAATTCAGTTTGAAATTCATTGTGTTAGAAATGGAACAGGCTGTAACCAAATTTTGCAAATGCTCTAAAAAGCGGGACAGTGAAAAGGTTAAGCAAGATATCAATGAGGAAGTATACATGGCAACAAAAAAATATCATCAAGTATGTTTCTTTTATTTTTAACATAATTATGTGAGTCAGATATTCAGATAATAATTTTTACTTACATAGATTAACTTTTTAGCTTTCCTGAACCATAATATAATTTTGTATGTAGTCCAAAGATGTTTGATACATAACTATAAAAATATGTGTTGTGATGAATTTTACTTAAAACTCTTTAAAAATATTCCATATTGGAAATTTTTACTCTGTTAAAGTGAAAAAGCAAGTAGCAAAAGAAGTTATATAGGTAGATTATAGTAAATATTTTTTTGTTGTTGCTTTAAGTTATATATTTAAAAAGATATTTTTTTGCTTAATAATTAACTTTAAAAGTACTTCTGTTTTTCTTAGTTGTCTTCATGGGTAAAATATATTATTTTATAAAATTATGTAATAGTTTTGATAAATATACTTCTGTATAATGTGATGTACATTTAATAATTTTTTACTATTCATATGACATTTGAGCATATATATATATAGTATAATAAAATAAAAATGAAAAAGTTCTAAAACCTACAATGCCAAAGAAGAAAGAAATTGGAGTTCATGAGACACAACTAATGTAGATACAAAAAAAGTCTTCAGACTGAACTGGAGACCTATTATGATTTCTAAAGCTGTCGCTGAATTAGGCCAGCAATTTAAGATTAAGCAATGGTTTATAGATCCGTCTTCCCCATATATATAAAAATATATATATGGCTGTGATAGCCTAATAGTCAAGGTAACAGACTCATGGCCAGCTTGTCATGAGTTCAAGTCTAATACTGCTGAAGACCTGCTGTGCAGAGGGGGATGATGCATGTGAAATATGTTGAGGCTCAAACTTCTTCTCATTGGTGTGGTGTGGAAGTTAGAAGAGGGGATGCCAATTCAGATGTCATCACTGGACCATGGTTCAAAATGATGAGGTCCTTCGGCAGTAGCCCTCATGCAGCTTTATAGTGTAACGTTAATATTCACTCACTCATATATATATACAAGATAACTCATTAAGTATTTCTTTTGTTTAAAATTGTTTACTCATATTGGAAATTAAATTAAAAATTTTATTTAATTTTTTTAAAAACGATATTTATATTAAAAAAAAACTTAATTTTTGTGAATAAAAGAATTATTTATTTTTGTGAATATTCAAACTTTTTTTCATTTTTTTTTTTTTTTTTTTTTTTAGACAGCCTTGCATTATTATGCTAATATGAATGCTCTCCAGTATAAACGTAAAATAGCCCTCTTAGAACCTATTATGGGATATTTGCATGCTTTGAGGTCAACATTTTCTGTTGGACAGGAAACACTCA
The DNA here is from genome assembly GCA_019973955.1 of Trichonephila inaurata madagascariensis. Classification (NCBI taxonomy): domain Eukaryota; kingdom Metazoa; phylum Arthropoda; class Arachnida; order Araneae; family Nephilidae; genus Trichonephila; species Trichonephila inaurata. Next base: position 703,175 of record BMAV01000690.1, read on the forward strand.
ACACAACAGAATTAGAAACATTCTTGAATAATATTGGTTCTAGTGTTCAAGGGTATTTATTGAAGTTATTGTTATATGTATAAAAGTACACATAATAATGCTATGCTCTGTATTTATATAATTATTATCTAGATTAAGAAGAATCAGTTATATAAATTAATGTACTTTCAAAAGAGGTATTTCCTGAAAATATATGAATCAAGTATAAAATTTAAGAATATGTTTGAGCTAGCTTTTTAAGTTTAAAAGAGTTCTTCTGTTTAGTGGGTAGATATTTGAACAAAACATTAATAAAATACTTTATTTAAGAACTTATGTAATTTTTAAAAGTTAAGAGTGTGTAAAATAATAATAATCTTTATAAATTTGAATCTGACAGTATTAAAATAGCTTATCTTTGTATTATTTCTCAATAACATTAATTTGGGTAATTATATTTCTGATAATATTAAATATATTTATTTAGTTAGTTTCAAATAAGCTTTGGAATTATCAACATTTAATAATATTTCATTTTTGTAGAGTTCAAACAGAACTTGGCCTTGAAACTCAGAAAACAGTGGAATTAATTGACACCATAGAACAGCAGAGTCAACACTTGTATTATGCTGAACCACCAGTTGATATGCCTTACATTCCACCAAATACTCGACTTTCACAAAAAAGTGGATACTTGTTTCATAAAACGTAAGTATTTTGTGTAATTTTTTCAGTTAAGTTTTTTTTATTTCCTATAATGTGAACTTACCTATTTACTGTTTCTTAATAAGCTAATGTTTAAGCAAACATAATTTGTATCAAATAAAGTGTCCCTTGCTCTACTATTCCTTCTTTGACAATTATGATAATTTATTAATTTTAAATCAAAGTGTATGTAGATTTGTCCTGAAAACAAAAGTATTTATATTCAAAAATTTTGAAAACTATATAGTTTAAAACTTTATGTACTTAAAATGCAGCTCAAATGATTAAAAATGCATAATTTAAAATTTATAAAATTTAAGTACAAAAATTTATTATTTATAAAACATGAGTTAGCTAGTTATATTATTGTTTATATATAATATTCATTACTATTGTTAATACATATAGAATGGCAACTGTATAAAGAAATTAAAATAAAAATTTTTATGGAAATTTATATTTTTTTCAAGTTTAAGCAATCATTTAACAACCTTTTTTTAATGCAATATCATTTTTACTAATTTTTTTATGACAATGTCAGAAACAAAAATAAATATTTTAATTATATTCCAATTTTAGTGTTTAATTTTTCAGAAAATTTGCCGGCATGGTGACCAAGTGGGAACATGTATTTGTTTATACTCTGGGAAGTAAACTGATGAATATAGCAAAGGGTGATGTATGTTATGCTTTATATATTATTTAGTTCAAATGAGTTATTTTATAAATTAAATTTCTTTATGTGTTTATTTTCGTTATGGTAATATTATTTAAAATCACATAATTCATTCATTTTTAATATCTTATGCATTTAAAATTCAAATATTTTTTTTTTTATTTACTTAACATTTTCTGATTGAAATGATCTTATAACATTAAAATAACAACAATGATAAAATTATAAGCAAGATTCGCATAAATTTATATGTGTACTAATATGAAGTTCTTCTGTTAAATGGTAATTAGCATTATTTGTGATATATATTTCTATTTACCATGTCATAAGGAAGAATTTTATTAGCTCTGTTATTAGTAATTTAATGCCAACAAAATAGATGCATTTAGCATTGTTGTAGGCCAGTTCATAATTATATTTTTTTATATTGTCTGAATCATTCCATTAAATACATAAATATATACTGAATAGTCAAATTATTGTGACTGCCCCTTCAAAACACTAATGTACCACCTTTTCCCTTAATACTGCATATATTCTTCTTGGCATGAACTCGTATGAGTTGTTGGTAGGTGGTATGAGGAATTTGAAACCATATCTGATGAATTGTACTCTCTGATACCATCAGATTGAATGGTACTGGATTCCAGCTGCCAGAAGTCCCATTTGATATCATCCTTCTCAATTGAACTGAGATCTGGTGATAGAGCTGGCCAACTAAACAAAGTAAATTTTCTTTTATACTCTTTGAGTCATCTGGGGACAGTGTCATCTATATAACAGAAAGCATTGTCCTGCTGAAAGCATCTGTCTATTAATATAAAAAAATGTACTTGATCCGCGATAACACTTAAATACTTTTCGACATTTAGACACTCTTCCACACAGATCAAAGGACCCGTTAAATGCCAAAGAAACATCCCTCGAGCCATAATATTTCTTCTGCCTGCTTGAAGAGTTATAGAAATGCAGATGGGGCTCGTACTTTCATTCTTTTTTCTCCATATTCACACTGCCATCTGCATGGTGTAGTTGAAAAAGTAATTCATAAGACCACAAGATTCATTTCTAAGCATCTACTGGCTAATTCTTGTGCTCCATTGCGAACTCAAGATGTTTGTTATTGTTCAAGTCCAACAGTAGAGGCTTTTGAACAGGTTATTGACAGTAACCTGTACAGTGTAATATGCAGGAAACTGTTTGTTCAGAGATGTTTGCAGTTGTTCCAAGATTAAGATTCCACGCAATTTGAAGTACGGTTGCTTTTCTGTTGAACTGGACAACCTTTGCAATTCTCTCCTTTCCGAGTGAACTTTCAGTAGCCTGTAATGACCATAAGCCTGACGTTGAGACCCAGTTTCCTGCTTGGGAATCTACTCTCTGTAAACATTAATAGCTGCTGCTCTCAAAAACTTCACATGTAGTCTTTTTCCTGAAACTGATTCTGATGCTTAGAACACTTTCAATCATATCCCGCTTTCAAACACTGCTAAATCACCTTTTTTCCTTTTTCTCCACAAGCAATACAGTGCAATTGATACTTCCCTATTCCTTATTAATAGCAGTCTCGCAACTACATGAAATTATAGCTTATTTCCAGAAAAGTGTTAAGTAGTCATAATAATTTGGCCACTCCATGTATATGCTCTAAAAAATATTAACTTATTTTGGTGTTCAGCATTTTTATGCATTTGAAGTCGGGTAAATTTTTATGAATTTTAAAAGTTATATTTTCTAACTCTATGTACTATTGCTTATTATTATTATTAGTTTTTCAGTTTTTGTACTTCAAAAAGTATTCTGTAAAAGTTTACTTTACATTATGTTATATATCATATGATATATATATATATATCTTGCATTTTTCTTTTGTAAGGTCGCTGGAAGTGTTATTATGGATCTTGATAAAAATGTAACAGTTAATGCTCTTGAAAGTGAAGATCGTCGTAATGTTTTTCAAGTTTCAAATGGAAAAAAGTAAATTTTTTTTTCCTTCTGTAAAAAACTACATGCCTTAAAATTTTAAAAATTGTATTGATTTTAGTGTTTTTTATACTACACTGTTTTAATTTATTTTGATAATTTATGTATATTCTCCTGTTATACATTAAATACATATGTAATTATTTTAAAAATTTTAATAATCTTTTCCTTTTAAGAACGGTGGTATTGCAAGCATTAAATGGTAGAGAAAGAGATGAATGGATAGCAGCTATACACAATATAGCTAAAGAAGTGTTTGCTAATCGACCTTTGACAAGACAGTGCTCAAAAGATAAAACTTCTAGAGTAAGAATTTTTTTATTAATGAATTCTTCTAATTATGATGAGTGCTTTTATAACATTTTTTAACTTAAAAGATTTTTAAAGTTTATATTGTAGTGACTGATTTCTATTTCAAAATTAATTATTTAAAACTATTTATACATTTTAAGTTATTAAAATTCAGTTAAATTCAGATTATTAAATTTGCAAAAATTTAAAGTTTTCCAAGTTTAGTGTATATGCATATGCATGTGTGTGTGTTTTTATTATTTTTTTATCAGTTTTAATGAATTATTTAAATTATACTAAAAATTAAACTTTTTACTCAATGTTTTTCTTTAGTTATGTGTGTTGTGTTCAAAATAAATGTTTTTTTAATTATTAAAATTTTTTTGTCAGCAAAATACTGTTGAAAAATCACAATCAGTTTCTAGTGAAGCTTCTAGCATTGATGGGTAATATTATTTTGCGATTTTCTTTAATATTATACTTTACAAACATTTTATATTTATAAAAATCAATATAGCATGGTATCTTTATATAATATCAAATTTATTGTAATTGCTGGAAAGTGATAACTTTTTATTCAAAATTTGTACTATTAAATTTTGCTCTGAGATTCAATGAAAATTTTATAAATCTATTTACTAAACTTTTAAATTTATTTTATAAACAAATATTACATGTTCTGTATATAACTGTGTATTGTGTAATCATGATATTAAGGGAGGTGATGATTTTATGAAAATTACAATACTTAGCATGCTTTTTGAAAAAATTGGTCATTTATTGTTATTTGTTTTGGCAACGTTAAGCATTTGAAGTTTCAAAATATACTTTAACTTGTAATAATTTTTTTTTTCTGTGTACAATTATGTGCAATTTAGTAATAACCAACTTAAGACATCCATAAAATTACTATTGCTTTAAATTAACTTTACATTTAAATTGGAAACATCATTATATATATATAAGTACTACTAAATAATATAGAATATAAAAATTTCTGTGTTTATGGAAATTTGGAAATATGTGACTTAAGAAATCATTTTCTAATTCTCTTGAAGTATTTAAGAAGTAATTATAAATCCTCAAACAATAAGAGACTTTATATAAAAAAATTCTCTCATTGTGTTTGTCTATTTTAATTTAATTTTTTAGCTTGATTGCTTTCCTTAATTCTTTGATTATAAAAGCTTATCTCTCTCTCCAAATTTTAAAAAACGAATGTTTCAATATCACAATTACTATTATTCCATTATTTTTGTTATAGCTAGTATTTCGTGTGTGTTATATCTTTTTAGTTTACGTATGCTGTCAAAGTTTCAGTTACTTATCTGTAATTTTGAATATTGTGAATATAATGTATACTTTTTTAGGGAGACAAAAGGACACATTCAATCAACTTCTCCATCTACTCCAATGGAAAATCTTTTATTAGAAACTCCAATACAATTTGATTTATTTTCTCCTGCTGAAGACAGAGAAAGATCTCAATCAATGGACCCTCCACAAGCGTAAATATTTTCCTGTTAAATATTTTACTTATCGTAAAATCCAGCATATAATGTACACTTTTAACAGCAAAAGTAAGATTGAAATTTACTCTTGTGCGTTATATGCTGGGTATAAAAAAAATAATAGCTTTAAAAAAAAGGAAAAAAAAAAAAAGATAAGCATAAAGAAAATTAGTCTTCTACATAATTGAAATACTGTTTATCCTAAACATATCACTATATGAACTTAAAGAGTTGTAATTCTAGAAATATACTATATTTTCAAAAGCCTGTGGGATAATACCTTGAATGAATGACTTAAAAACATAAGAGCACTACATATATTTCAGGTTTCTTCATAAGAAAAGGGATCGTGTTATACAGTGAATATACATCAAAATTAAAAAATTCAGCTTGAAAGTATAGGTGTGCATTATATGCCAAATTTTACTGAAAACACAAAAGCAAAATTGACTCTTAAAATAGCTATTATCATTTATTTTTATTAAAGAAGATTCATGTTAAATGTAATGTAATAAAAAATACACCTATTTATTTAATAACTATGCCTATTTATTAACTAAAAATGGCATCCATTTTAATTGATTTTTTTTGTTTAATAAATATATATTGTATATTAAAATTCACAGATGAAAGCCTTAATGATAAACACAATTTAGTTAATAATTGTCAAAAAATAAATAACATGAGGTTGTGTGTTTTAAAATTTGACATGATGGTATTTAAAAATAAAAGATGTAACTGGAATAGAACATTGCATTGTTTTTATAATTATTACCATGAATAGAACATAAGATAATGTAAATTTAAAATCTCAATATTAAATGAAAGTCACATTAAATATTTATGCATTAGTTATTAATTGAATATAATTTCATCTTTTGGCTTAAAATAAATTAGGAAAGTGAACTCCCAAAATAATAAAAAAATAGTTAACATTCATTTAAAAAAAAACCTGAAATACTGCTGTATGACTTTAATTCTTATTTTTATTTTGATATACTATAGAACTACTCCGCCTGATGAAAAATCAATTCTTTCTGATGATTCAGGACAAGATACTTTAACCACAACTCCTTTCTGGGAAGTATTTGCTGTAAGATTCTTAGGGTCTATGCAAGTCCAGAAAGACAGAGGTATATTATAGCTCAATAATAACAAAAATTATTTTGATCATATTAAATTTAATGTTTTCTTTTTTAATGTGTTTATCAATATGTTTCCTTTTAATTTGCAAGTTTTCAGTATATATGATTTGATATTATGTGAAATTTCAAAAATAGGTGTTTTGTCACTGTGTATATATGTATAATGTAAATATTAGTTATACTTAAATCAGTACAATGTTTTAAATTTTGTTTTTCAATTTATTTATTATTTTATGAGGGTAAGTAATGACTCAAATAGCTTTACTATTAACAATTTCTTTGTTACAAAAAATATCTCATTTTGTTTTTTGTGGCTTTAATTCCAGTACTTAACAAAAAAGATTTTTGATGATGAAATTTTTATGTCAGATTCTTCTTGATAGTTTAAAAAGGCTTCTTTTATTTACTATATTATGTCTTTAGCACCTTATGTCCTTTGATAACTCAGTGCCAAATCTGCAATTGCACTTCCTTTTTATTATTTAAAATGAATATAAAAATTATTGCTTATTTTAATTGTTTGTCTTCCCTCTTTTAGCCATGATTTATATAGCATTTTGCTGCATGTTGACTTTAAATCGAATATTTCTCTATTATTGAAATATTTATTAAACACTGTAGTATTGACTTCAAGAAACATTTACTGTGTACATAGTACTCTTAAGAATAATGTTAAGTATTAAAATCAATGATAAATTTGGATTAATAACTCTTAAATTGTTCTGTTTTAGGGGATTATCTTGTTTATCAAACAATACGCCACATCATGGCTGCCAGAGCTATTCATAATATTTTCAAAACGAATGAATCTCATCTGGTTATAACTCACAGAACATTAAAGTAAGATTAAAAATTTGATTGTTCATTTTTAACATATTATTTTATTAAATATTAAAATTTTTGTTCTTAATCTTTTTACTGTAATAATTAACTTAATTTTAAACAACACTTTTTTTGTTGTTATTTTTCTCTTGGTGTATAGTTATAGGGAAAACAAAAATAATTTTACTGCTTTATTAATTTGGAATCAATAATGAATAAAACTAATGTTTTTAAAGAATTTTCTATTATGGTGGCTGTTAACATGTATAATATCATGTAATCTGGTATTTATTACATTTACTGAATTAATTTTCTAACATATTTTCTCTCTCAAAAATATTTACTAATTAAAAATTATTTTCAAACTGCACATAAAGATGTTTTCCTTGTTTCATTAAAATAAGTTATTTTCTTTTTTGTGTTCTAAATGAAGCACATAATTTACTTATTTGAGTATTTCTTTTTTTATTGCTTATAATAATTATTCACTTGTAATAAAAGTTTTTCTTTCCAATAACCTTTTTTTTAAAGTAAATAACAATTGCTTTTAGAATATTAGATCCATCTCATCAAGCTATTAGAGCTCTATATCCTTTGGAAGATGTCTCTTTTTGGACTACACACAAGGAGAATGACAGGTATTCTGATTCTTCTAATTTCATACTGTTTAAAAAAGCATTCAATGTTATTTGTGTCTTAATGAATGCGGGATGTTTATGCTTCTACATGTTATATTATTTAAATTTATATTAAAGGAATATATCTTTAAAGAGTAAAATTATGTGTTTATCTGTTTTAACATTTTAAACAACATGAAACTGGCAAGAAATATAAATTGATACCCTTATATTTTAAATTGTCCTCTGTGACAGATAGTCATAAGTAATTGTACTGAAATACAGATTCCTTCTTAATAGTCTTCGTAATTTTTATAAGTATTAATGATGAAAAAGAGCCTATATAAAATACCTATGGCTTTAAAGGAAAGAAGTATTTGCATTCAATCCCCATTTCATTCCAAATTTTTCAAGTACAATGTGAATAACAGTTCTTTTAAGAACACTTCATTCTTATCTCTTATTTCATTTACTGTTAATTTTTATACTCTTATTTCATTTTCATTGTCCCTAAATGATCACAAATAAATATATGTTTTTTAAATTTTCTGAATGTTAGATTTTGAGTTTAATATTTGAATTTTAAGTTAATTTTGAGTTTTGGATGTTTAAAAATTTTGCATGATTAATACACTGAAACGTCACTTTTTTTGCAAAACTGTTTAAACAAATAACAATATATTATTCATTCATCTTATCTTAAAGAATTTTGTTTGTATGTTAACTGTTATTTTTAATATGTTGTAAAATATTTTTGTATCATATGCAAGTTTTAATATTATTGATGGTATAAACCTGCATTGAATCTTAAAGGAAAGCATTTATCAAAAGTGTCTTGCGTAATGTATTGATTTCTAAAGTTAGTGATTGCTACTGCTATATTATCTACTGATTAATTATAAACATTAAATTTTTTTGTATATATTTGCAGTTTTATTATTATACATATTTTAGTTGTGATTTGGATTAAATATTTATTCAGAGAGTCATATATTTTATTATTTGGTTTTTATGAAAGATTTATATTCTAATAAATTTACTTATACATACTAATTATAGTTTTTCTTGTATTAGATTGCTTGGCTTTATAACAAGAACTAAAACTGAAACTGAAACAAAAGCTTCATTTCATTGTCATGTATTTGAAGCCCAGCCATCTGCTGATGAAGTAAGAATACTAATTAGAAACATATATTTAACTGAATGAATTAAAATAATTTATTTATAAAATTATATTTTAAGTTATCTTTTTTATTAGGTTATTAAATATGTATTTCTACTTTTTTGACAATTTTTTTTATATTCTGTTTTCAATGTTTTCTGAAATGTAATGAAGCTAAACATTTATTTATTTTGCTGGCAGTTTTTTAAATACTAAATATCATCGGAACACTTTAGTAAAAATTAGTCTACAGATGATATATCAGTTCTAAATGAGATTTACTATTGACAGTACTACAAAATTAAACACTTTAAGTTGATCTAACATCATGATCGTTTGCTGTTAAGAAGCTTTGTATTTTAAGATGTGTGAAAATACAAAAAATCATAGAAAATATCTAACTAAACTTATTGTTCAGGTTTTAAATAACTTCAAAATACTCTTTATCCTATGAAAATCTGCTCAAAACATTTAGATTTGTAACCTTTTCCTTGGTGGTTTCATAGTGAAACTACTACCCTTCTGACATAGTGGTTTCTTCCCTAGCAGTGATGGTTTGAAATAGCTCAGTGAAGATCATTTCTTGAGTATTTTGAATACAGGAGAACATATGAAAATGGTATTGAGGGTTGGTTATAATTGGGGGAGTATACCTGATTTTATAATAGCGTGCAGTAAAACAATAAATAGCATGTCTCAATGAATAACACATATAGACATATTCTTCACAGAACAAATATGCAATTCTAGTAGAAGGCTCTGAAATTTTTCATTCTTTCTTTAGCTACCCTCAAAGATCTTATGTTCAATATATGCTTGCTCTTCTCCCATTATATGTCATGCTGTTATTTTTATATTGATTTAGTTTTTTTGTAGTTAGATACTCTCTACTAGTTCTCACTCTCTCCTATCTTGTACATCATTCCAACTCTGTTGAGGAAATTTTGTACAACACCGCTGTTGAAACAGCAACGTGTATTTCCCAAACAGTTTTATTTATAATTTTGCAATATTTTTTACTTTATTCATCTGGTAAAGCAATTAAATAATGATATTTTTACATCATTATTAATGTTCACATGTAGGATTTATTTGTTAAAAGTATGCAACATTTATGAGGATTTGTATAATCATGTTACCCAAAATATTTCTTGTGCAATTCAAAGATTGCCTTTCAGTGCAGTAGAGAGGCACTTGTTTTACTATAAAATCATCACCTCTAGAACAGCAGGCATTTATATATATTTTTTTAAATGCATATAATTCAAATGATCGTAATAGTAGATTTCATGCATTGTTTCATCAAAATTTATGGTAATAAAAATATACCTGTCAAAGAGTTAATGCATATTACTTTCATACAAACTTTTTTTAACCTTTTCACTTACAGAAATCTAAGCTTGTTAGTTTATTATAATAGTTAGAATCATAGAATTTGCTTATGATTTATTAAATCTACTTTTTTTAGGGATGAGGAAAATTTTTTTCTTCCCAATATGAAATCAGAATGTATTCAGGAAGATTGATTTTATTACTAAAAGTTTCATATGGCTTGAAGTTGCATGTTTTTCATCCCTGTTCTAGACTATTTTCTTACTTTACAAAATAATAATAAATAAAAATTATTTTTTTGCATTTAAATTCTTAAAATTGTGTTTAGTTACATGTATACTGCAATAAGTATTTTATTCATTCCCTTTGTTCAGAAAATACATTTAGGGATTTTCATATATTTTCCAATTTTAATTAATAACTATGCATTCATGCTGTTTTTCATTTTAGATATGCTCTGCTCTCTCAAAGGCTGCTAATATTGCTCTGACAGTCCTTTTAGTAAGTATGCAAGCTGTGTTTCTCTCTCCTCACTTTTAAGATTTAATTTTGATAAAGAAAAAGATTTAACCAATTTTTTTTTTATTTATAGGAACGGACACTGAACACGAATGAAGTAAGATTTTAATGCTATATTACAAAAATAGAATTATTTACAATTCATTTTATTTAATTGCTTATAATAAACAATTTATAATACAATATATAGTATAGTATCACCTGATTGATATATAGGTACTCTGTATGTTCTTTATTTAAATCAAATTTCAAACTGCAATTTTTCTTTAATAATTTAGTCTAGAAAGAGCAAAAAATTATTATGTAGTTCAAATTATTAATTTTATTTTTTCGTATCTAATATTTAAAAATTAAATATGAAAATTAAATTCCTTGTATTTTAATTAAGATATGAAAGAAAAATTTTTGATGTATGATTTATGTTCAAAATTGGTACTTTCTGTTTGTTCTATATGATTTATTTAAATTTAGTTTGGTGTATCTTTTTTTATATATTCCATATATTATTTGTATCTTTATTTTATCCCCTATTTATTTTATTAAATTATAAAAGTTATAAAGTTTTAATAATAAAAGCATTGAATTTTCTTATGCAGAAACATTTATGAGTTACAATTTTTATCCCATTATATAGCATGCTCTTAATTTTTGTAAACAATTTATGATCTGATATACGGTAAACAAAAAACAAACTGTTGTTTAAAAATAAACTTAATACATATTTTTACAATTTAGAATTTTTTTCCTCTTTAAAATGAATATATATATATTTAAGGCTTCAATAATATTTTTCGTCATTTTATAAGGAACAAAACCCTGAACCGAATGCTAATGTTGAAAGTACAGATCTTCAACAGTCTGAAAATATGCAGCAAGATGCAGTGAAAGAAAAGACTCAAGATTCAGGTTGTGAAGTTATTCCTGAAGCAGGAGATACCAAGTGATTTAGATGATTATATAATTGAATTAGAGTATTTATCTGTGGTAAAAGTGCTGAATGTTTTCAGGTGCCATAAAAATGCATGTTTGTGATTTTTATCTTGACAGTGATAATCAACTTTATTTTCAATTTTTTACTTTATTGATTTTAACATCTATAAATATTTTTACTTCAATGTTGTAAATTTATAGACTTTCTTTTTATTATTTTATTTATTCTAATTGTAAATTTGTGAGTATTTTGAAAAAAAATTTAAATATTTAGTTAAAAAAGATCTTTTTTTTTTTATAAATAATTAATGAAAAAATTTTTACTAAGTAGTATTAGTATGTTTCTAAGATATTTTATTAAAAAGGTTTTATTTTATGGAAAGAAATAAAATTTAAGTTTCTTTATCTTGGATTCTAAGAAGTTTCTGGAAATTTATATATATGCACAGTCTGACAACATTAACACAACATAGTCAGGGTCCATGGCTTCTAAATCATGTATTAGTTGAACTGATATTTATAGTATTAATATAAATTGAATGATATTGTAAGCTTCAAAATTGATATGAATTTTCTATATACAGTAAGACCCCGCTTAACGAGGGGTATACGTTCCATCAAAGTAGAGCATTATATGAAACAGCGTTAAACGAGGTTATCTCATCATGTAAATAATGGGGTTAGGGGAAGATGGGTAGAAAGTTGGCCAGGTACTTTACCATTAAATTTATTAACTATGTGTTTTATAACAATAAAACAAAATGTATTTCTTACAAATATAGAAACATAATAAATGAATAAACATATAAAAATAAATAAAATTCTAAGTCCGCGCATTTACATTTCAGATCATACAGTATCTTCTGTATTTCCAATTTTCTGCCTTTTTATCAAGAAGGCATCTAATGTAATTTGCGTTTTTCTATTGCTCTCTGTGAAAAGTTGTTGGGAAGTGGATAATGCATCCATAACGCCCCATCTTGCTTTTTAACTCCTGTCAACATTTGCTCCTGCTTTTTCTTGCTGCTTTATTTTCGTGTTTTTTACTATCACTCATGATAAAAACTAAAAACCATAATATTTGTCACTATAGCAATCGTTATATTATATAAATTTATACTTACAATAACATTAACAAATGTTTGAAACGATAAAAATACATTCGTATAAGACCGCTGGAAAGAAGAAACACAGATAAAATGCTTTAGATATCGGGAGGCCTACCGCTGTGTGTAATTTCGGGGAATACTACAATTCAAATAAAAGAGTGTTAAACCGAAACAGTGTTCAGCGGGATCTTACTGTAACTTCAAATTGTTATTAATGAAACTTAGCACTTAAAATATGTAAAGAAAATTGAGTTTATCATTTTATTAACCAATCGTAGTATTGTTCACTGACATTTTGTTTTTAATATCCTGCATTGTAGATCTTGTTTGCTGTGTTCTAATTTGAGGTCCTTGTCGCTCAGAGTAATTTAGTAATAACTCTGTTGCTTTGAGGGTCTTAAATAGTGACTGGAGTCTGGTAAATCTTCTCATTATCTCACACCTTTTCACTTTGAACATCTATAACTATATCTTCCTTTAACAGAAAGAAAATCTTTAGAATTTTTATAATTTGACAAATATGAATTAATTGAAAACACAAATAATCTCGCTGATCACAAGATATTGAGGTAATTTTTTACTAAAATATTGTAAAGTAGTCCAGGCTGAAGCATTTTTCATTTTTGGAGAAATTGCAATTCATATATATAGGGTAGAAGAAGTATGTGATCTCAACAGGAAGTTTTGATATCATCCGATAAAAGATTAATCTAAATTTCATAAAATAAAAACTGTTACAATATTGGAATTTTATTATAAATGATCTCTTATCAAAGGAGCCATGGTAAAAATGTATATGTTAGCAGGCTCCTGTGTTAATTAGGTCTGACTGTGTATATGTATATAATTATCTTTGTGTAATTGTGTACAAAATATATATAAAACCTTGCTACGTATATGTTTTGAATGAACTAGCAATAGATTACTGTAATTTAGGATGCTATGATATGACTTAGTATTTTTGAAACTGAAAAAGAAAAAGAAGAATGAAGCTGCTTCAAGCATAGAACATTACCTATTCAATAGGGGAAAGGGTTATTGCATGTAAAGTTATTAAAATTGTATTACAATTAAATAAGAAAATATGTCTATGTGATGAACAAATATGATGTATTTCTATGATTTTTATTTTCACTATCATTTGAAGTGTTTGCTGATTTTGATAAGAATTTTAATCATCTCATACAGGTTTTTATTTCTTTAATTTTCTATTGCTTAAAATATAGCATTTCTGAAAATCTTTATATAATTTTTATATTTGTGAATTATTTACTGTATAAAAAATTAATGATTAAATTGTGATAATATCTAAAATTAATTTGGTACTATATCATAAGACTAAGGAATATTGCTATCTAATTTATTTAATATGGCTTTTTTTTATGAATTGAAGTAATTGAATTTTTATGATTTGGAAATTAAGAGTAAAATAATCTGTATAATACTCTTAAAATGTATATTTTATAGATCTTGGGTTAGTTTTTTCATATGCTAAATTTATTGTTAAATTTCCCCAAGTTATATTATGCTTAAATAAAAGGTAGTTTTTTGTAAATTTTAATTTGGGTTTTATATTTTATTTTTGAAAATTTATGCTTACTTTGTTTATGATTTATAATTTTCTTTAGAATATTTGTGTTTATTTTTAATTTCAAATTTTTTAAAATAAAATCTTGATTCTAAGAGATGTAATATTATTAAAATAGATTTTAATAACTGAATTTTTAAACAGGTTTACATGTAAAATACTTAAATGTCTGCAAACACTGCTTGAATTAATGATATAGTAATGTTAAAAAATAAGTGTCCAAAATATGAAAGTTAAATTTTGCAACATTGATAACTTGTAAATTCATGCAAACATTTTGTCAAAGCTTTTTTAATGTCATTACATGTGCATATTTAACTTTGTTAATCTGCTTGTAGTTGTATTAAAATTCGAGACAGATGTGTGTGGTTTCTTAATCAAATATCTATTCTTTTTTATTTTGTAAACATTTTTAAAGTTCTTGCAAGGAAATGTGATCTTTCTGTACTTAACTTGTGTATAAATTGATTACATAATTATCAAATAAGTGGTATAATTGAACTTTCAGATATATTACATACTATTTATATGAAATAGAAGTTATTTTAAATAAAAACTTAATGTATGTAAAATATACAAAATAGTATCTTCTGCTCATTGTATAATGTTTGCATGAAAACTAGTCTTCTAAATGTTATCTTAACATTTTATGCTAAATTTGTAAAATCTGTTAATCATTGTTTTTTCGAAAGTAGTTAAGACTATATTATTTGTATGTTGGTTCTTTATCTTGTCATTCTTTGGGTATATTTTCACTGTATCTTGTAAAATAATAATCTCTCTTTTTCCTTTGTAATTTTTGCTGTAGAGCATCGTTTTGTTGATTTTTTTAATCAACATATCTTTTATATTTATGTGTTTTACATGAAAAAGGTCAGTAGTATCTAAAGTATTAATTAATCTATTGAAAATTCAATGTATTACCTGTCTTGTAGAGACCTTTAATAATTTAAAATGTATTTAACTAGTCTTTTTGATAGTATTTACCTTTTTGTCTTGTTATTCTGTGAACTTGCAATTTTTGAAGGATTGTGAAGTATTTAAATATTTCAGTATGCTCTCTAAATGTTTTGTGACTTTATTTCTTCAATTTCTTTCAATGTGCTTTTATAATTGTATTATATTCATGTGTTTTAAGTGGAAAGCTTTTTAATGTGTGTCTGTAGCTGTTGAATTTTCTACTGTTGCATGACTATTAGATGAATTAATATAGGCACATGTGTCTGAATCAGTAATTCTCTAATTGTTTATATTTTCAACATAATTCTATTTTTCTTACTTTATTAAATTTTTTTATCTCTTTAATATTATGAATCATATATATATTTTCAGTTATGGATCCAATCATTTATTACTTAACATATAGCCATAAATAACTTTTTATAGACATAGTGAATCCTTACTGACTGAAAGTTTAGTACTTGGTGCATTTTAAATGCACAGGTACAGATAAGTACTAAAATAATACATTTTGCAATAATATAATGAGAAGTTTCATATATAGTTTATTTATTAACAATTTTTATGAAATTCAATGCAAGTGAAATTAATACAATTGTCTAATTTTTCTGGTGAATATATTATCTCTCTGTAGTATCAGTAACACAGGAATAAATTTTTTTTATGAAGAAAAATGAAACCAAGATTTTCTGAAGCAATAATTTTGTGATCTAAACATGCTGACAATTTGGAATTTTCTAAAGTAGAATTGTGCATTTTATCTATAGATTTTATTAACCTAAAAAGCTTTAAATAGGTTTTTTGTAATTTTTTTTTTATGATTTTAAGTTGTATGTAAACATTGTGTATCTTTTTTAAATTGCATCTTAAAATATGAAATATGAGGCTTTGTGAAAAATGTATGTAGCAATTTATTATACATTTTTTTTTTTACAAATGAACTAGTTTTCAATTTTTTTACTGTTGAAAATATTAAGTGAAATGCACAAGTAAATTTAGAACTTGTTAGTATTTCACTAATATGTGTATTTAGAAATTTGAATCTGCACAAAGATATTGAACTCCAGTCCTGTGTTAGGGTGTCCTTGCTATAAATTAGGCATGCTTATAATATAAGCAGATGTAATTTTTTGTAATGTGCATTAAAACAAAAGCTTTTCCAAATGCTGCTCAAATAAATGTTTTGCCTGTGAACTCAAAGTACTGTTTGTAAAACTTGATTTTTAAAATCATGCATCTCAAAAAAGCATTAATTTTAGATTGTGAACTTTTACCTGTGATCTAGTTTTACTTGTATTCTAATCGATGGTTGTGTGTAACATGCATTAGTTATCTTTTTGTAACCTTTGTAAATAGTGTAATTAAAAGTATATACTACCTGTTGTGACATGCAAATTGTGAAAGAAAAAACCTTAGTTGTTTTCAACATAAAATATTAATCCAATCTACTAAACTAGAGGTAGGTTTGTGCACGTGTTGTTTCATATTTTCACACTTTCATCCTATTTTGTACAGTATAAAAAGTTTAACTGCTTTGTGAAATAAAAATTTATGATCCAAGTGTCAATTGTCGCTTTTATTTTATTTGTTCAGAAGTGTCCTGTTAATCGAAATTAACAATTTTAGAAATAAAAACCACCTGATAACCAGACTGATTAAACTACTAAACTGAATTCCTTTTCATCTTACCGTAAAATCCGGCGTATAACGCGAACCAATACTTTCAAGCTGAATTTTTTAATTTTTAGGTATATTCGCCGTATAACGCGCACCCCATTTTTTTTTACGAAGAAATCTGAAATATTAGTATACATTGTTCTTGTGTTTTGAAGTCATTTATTTGAGGTATTATCCCATACTTTAGAAAAAATAGTATACTTCTAGAATTACAACTGTTTTAGTTCATAAGACTAGTCTCTCTCATTTCTTTTAAATAAACAATATTTCGATACACATAGAAGTAAAAAAAAAAATTTATGCTCTTCTCTTTTGTTATTTTTAAAGCTATCGTTTTTATACCCGGCGTATAACGCGCACCCTTAAGTTTCAATCTTATTCTTTGTGTTAAAAGTGCGCGTTATACGCCGGATTTTACGGTAATTGTCTTAGGCGCTAATCTACAGACTTGTAAACAGGCATTTCGAGTGAAATACCCAAAGCAACCATCAGTATCAGATTTCTTTAGTGGTGACCTGTAAAAGAGGATTTGGTGGCAGCATAACCTAGTCTAGAGCTACTAGTTGAATGTAAATCATAAATTCCCCTCCCCGACAAAAACAAAAAGATACTTCTCTAACTCTTTGAATGATAAACGGTTATAGCTCATGCGTTAAATATACCCGCTCCTGAAGTAAAGGTTGTTAGTGAAGACAAGAGAAACATTCCAGACAATGCTCAGTACAAAAAAGGGCAGTGCTGAACGTTGTTTGAACATTAAAAAGAGCAGTAACTGAAAAAAACCAATCATCATTCAAAAAATCAACGTTATATATGCTCGTATTAAAGAATTTTTTTCTCTGGAAGGAGTTGTGTAGTGACTCATCTCGCCCTTAACCCTTTATCTACCGATGGTACTTATAAGTAAGAATTACTTTAAAATTACATAGAACAACCATTTTGACGAATACACTGACGATACTTAGCAGGAATATTCTTTTAGATCCACTCTTCCAAGATATATGGCAGCACGGGTTCTATGATGAGTTTTTTACCGGGGAAGGCGTTTTCAGCGGATTGCGAAGATTGTCATTTTTGTTCCGTAAAAGTAGTTAATGTCAAAAGGTAAGAGTGTCTTATTATTATTTTATTTATTTATTTTCTTTTTTTGTATGTTAATGACGACCTTAGAAAACGATTTGACTATTTATTTTAAATGAACTGTGTGTATAATTAATTTTACAGTTGAATATCTTTAATTAATTAATTAGCTTTAACGAAATAAATTTCCCAAAGTTGAGTAATTTTTTTT
>BMAV01000690.1:745418-755775 GCA_019973955.1 Trichonephila inaurata madagascariensis
TCATTTCAGAATTTCATGTCTCTCAGATGATTTTTCGTGAAGTTATGGCAATAAACCCACCTGTTGCTTAAGTTTTGCACACCAGTGTATAAATATATATATATAATGAACCAAAGCCCAAACTTAAATTTTATTGTTTATGTTCAGTTAATTTTGAACGTTATTTTGATTTTGTGTGCGTGTTATGTTCCTAATAGAAAACATGTGTTCACAAACGTATGTTGATTCAAATCTACAGCAATATCTGACAGCCAAATCGTGTAAATTTGAAAAATTGCTTGTTAGTACAAATTTCCAAAACTCAATATATTTCCTTATATTTGCCTTTCAGTGTAGTATGGTGTTGTATACAATAATTTCTCGAACTGGATTTCGGGTTTATAACAATTAACATTTTGCAGAGAAATTGAAAAAGGATTTGTGAAAAGATTTGCAATTTTTTTATCGTCTTGAAAATCACCAAACCTAGTACTGAAAGAACCCTGCAAAAATGGATACTAAATTTTTAAATCTATTACAGTTTAGAGCCCCATTCACTTTGGTAGATAGTTCCTGCATTAATGTGAAATTTGTCAATTTTTTTTTTTTTCCAAAATCAAGATAAAAAAAAAAGTCTGTCCACAAAAGGTGTATGACCAAGTAGAATGGGAAAATGCTATCTTTCCTCTGTAATCTTAAATTTAAATTATTTTATAATGTCCCTTAATATCAGTAAGAAAAGCTAAAACACATAGCCTGTCTTCATTCTAAAATAGGAAGAACTCACTGGGTAGTCCAGTGTTTTCTTCCAGCAATTTTAAAATACGCTCCCTCAAATTCTAAAATCTCGCGACTGAAAAAAGCTTTGGAAAGCCAACTTTAACAACAATGCTGCTTCATTCTTACACGAAAAATTTCTATTGCAAATATTTAAAGTTTATTTAAAATGCTTTTTTTTGTCTAAGACAACCGCATTTCAATAAAACTGTAAAAAAAGAAAAAATTGTTTTTTTTATATTATCTTTTCAAATTTTAAAATCTTTTTGTTAAGTTTTCGCGTGCTACTGTTGCAACTCCACCGTGCCACAACGTTGCAAGCGTGTCGACGGTAGGCCATCCCTGGTCTAGAATTAAGAAGTTAGATTCGTGAACAATCCATGTGCCATGTAGTAGCCACTCTTTTAAATTTGGTCATTAACGACATGGCAAAAGCATTTTCAGAAGCCTGTAATTTTCTTTACTGTGGTCCAAAAAAAAATTTTTTTTTTCATCAACGTTTTGAGAGAGAGATGGGTTATATTATTAAAATAAATCTACTAATCCTAATTTTAATTCCGCTAAGTGCAACTAGCTGGAAAGCCGGATATAGAGGCTAGAAAACCTTTAAGGTATCAACTAGAAGATACTTATGATGCCTTAATTAAAGTTTTAATACACACACATATATATATTGTTATGCTTCCTTTTTGTTAGAAAGAATTATTCAAGCTTTATAGATGTGCATCTATATGAACACAATTTATCTTTTTTTAATTTTAAGTGTTTGCTTCAGGGGTGAAAGGCAGTATTTTCCATTTTTGTCTGGGGCGGCAAAACTGCTAGAGCCGGCAATGGATGTAGTAAAACAATTTTACGAATAAATTAGAAAAATAATCACCACCTGTCGGTGAAATGAAATGAAATTTTATTATTCTGAAGTTAAGAATATAATATTAAATATCGTAAAACCCGGCGTATAACGCGCACTTTGAACACAAAAAATGAGATCGAAATATAAGGGTGCGCGTTATACGCCGGGTATAAAAACGTTAGCTTTAAAAATGACAAAAGAGATGAGCATAAATTTTTTTTTACTTTTACACGTATAGAAATACTGTTTATTTAAAATAAATTATATATTTTATGAACTAAAAGAGTTCTGGTTCTAGAAATATACTATTATTTCAAAAATCTAGCATAAAATTTCGAATAAATGATTTCAAAACATAAGAAAGTTGTATTCTAAAATTTCATATTTCTTCTTAAAAAGCGGGGTGCGCGTTATACGCCGGATTTTACGGTAAATAATTTTTATTTTATTTTATTGCTAGTGTTAATAAATTTATGTAATGTAATGTGGAGTGTATAAATCCATTGTACATTTTTTTTTCATTATTGAAGTATTACGAAGGGCAAATGTCAAAATCAAGGGAAAAAACTCCTACTTATATCGGATATCACATTTTATTATTTAAATTCCTTTTTATAAAAATATAGCAAAAATTTCATTACAACCATCTTGATAACAACAACTATATAATTTTTAAAGGGCGAATAATAAAACAATTATTTAATTAGAATGTGTCATGGGGAGTATAAACGAAAAATGTAAGACTCATGACGTAATACAGGGTTGCCCCAATTTTTTTTACTTGTGATATCTCCCTTTTTTTTCCATGGAAAAGGCAGAACTAGTGTTTATGAAGTAATTAAAATTATTATCCATATAAAAAATATTGTTTTGCGGTAAATAAAGCTTTATAAACGTGCACTTAAGAACATATAATTAAGACTTTATTTTGATTGTAAATTTTATATCTTGGTGTGTGTTTTACATCATGGCGTCAGAAAATTCTGGAAGCAAGGATATATGTATTTTTTCGTAATTTTAAAATTTTTTCGCTTATTTCTGACATTTCTGCATTTTATACTTGATTTATATGAGTAAATTACGTTCTTTTTTAGTTAAAGTTTCATATCTAAATTATGTGATTTCATTGTGCTAAAGTACCCTAATCTTTTCAGTACATTTAAAAGTTCCCTTTAATTTTCGATCTCTGGATACAGGTTTGCTCGAAGCAAGTGATTCAAACAAAACATTAATTGTATGTTCTGTAAGCCTGGCCCTCTGGATCGTAGGATTATCTTCTCCTAAAATAGCAGCCCCTTCACTAAGGTATTTTTGGTAAATTCTGAGTGCTTCAGTAAACTGATTATGTTTATACAGAACATCTGCTATCCAGAGCTGAGTTATTAAAGTCATTTCATGATTTGTGCCGAATAATACCTCTTGAGAATCCAGAATTCGATGCAAAATTTTTAAAGATTCCTCATATTCTCCTTGTTTATAGAAAATTAAGGCTAGATCAATTAACACTAGCAAAATGTTGGGATGGTGTGGATCTAATATTTCTTCAATTTTAACACGAATATCATTCATTATTTTTATATATTCTGTAAAGTTACCTAGTTTTTGCCATAGCCTTGCTTTGTTCGACAAACATAGCAAAAGTAAAAATGAACTGTTCGCGTCGTTACATTTGAAACTATTTCCAATAACTTCATCAATCAATTTCAAGGCTTCATCAAATTTATTTTCCTTTTCCAAAGCTGTAACCAATAGCAGCTGAACTTTTAAAACATTGATATCATGTAATCCAAGCATTTCTTTTAGCTGAATAAATATTTCGTCTAAATTATTCAGCAATGGTTTATTCTCTACGATATCTTGTATTACTCTTATTTTAGATTCTAATGTTCTAATATCGTAAGCAGGGTATACTTCTTTAAGATTTTCAACTTTTTGGTTAACCTCTAAGAATAAATTTAAAGCTTCTTCGTACTTTCCTTTTTTACAAAGTAGTACAGCTATTTTCTGCTGGATATCTAGAACACCTGGATCATCTGCAGAAAATATTTCAATCCTTCTCTCTAGCACTTTCTTATAAGCAGAAAGAGCTTCATCTAAATATCCTTCCTCTATAAATGTTGATGCCTGCTGAAGATTGTTTAATACATCCTCTTGAAACAGTTCTTTCAGACACTTGATTTTTGGATGATTGGCAATGATGGAAACAATAACCAAAGTTCTGCCAGTCTCGTTCTTAGCTCTCATGATAGCCTTTGCTGTTTCAACATTTTTTATTTTTTTCAAATAGTCTACCACAGAAGAATCACCTTCTTCGATCTTTTTGAAAGATTCATGTAATATGTCTAGGAGGCAGATAATGTCTGGATCCACAGCATAGTAACGAGGAGTTCTGTTATTGTCTGTCAAATGATTATACAACGACCCACTACTTAACAACATTTTAACTATTCCAAAGTGAGAAAACTTTACCGCATAATGCAATGGAAGAGAATCTCTTTTACCTCGAACATTAGGATTCGCTTTGTGTTTCAGTAACAAATCAACTGCTTCTTCATAACCCTTCCAAGCAGCATAATGAAGAAGCGTCGTTTTTTTAGTGCTTATCGCATCGATGCAAATGCCATTGGGAAAACTAGCTCCTTCTTTCAAAATGCTTTTGATTCCTGGAACATCATTTATTTTTACCTTTGTGAACAAGTTTTTAACATAGACAAGTGAAGTTACAATGTCCTTGTCTTTCGTGACTTCCATAAGCGTCAATGAATCAATTTTTTTGCGTGTGTTATAAAAAGCTCCGTTGCGCAAAAGAATATTAAAAAAGTCTCTACGACCCTTTAAAGCTGCCAAAAAAATAGGAGAGGAGCCATTTACGTCAGAAACATTTACATCAGCTCCTCTTTTGATCAACAGTTCGAAAATGGCGGGATGATTGAGAGAGATCGCCAAGTGCAACAAAGTTGTGCCATCTCTACTTGGTTCATTGATACAGACTGAATTATTATTGAGAAAATACTCTACAACATTTCTATGATTAGCTTTAGCTGCAATATGCAAAGGTTTCATGCCAGACGCAAATGTAAATTTAGCTCCATTTCTAATCAAACACTTAACCATTGGTAACGAGCCAATTTTCGCTGCTTTGTGTAGCAAAGTACAACCATCTTGGGTACGAAAATTAATATTAACTCCTTTCACTTTTAATAGCAATTCAAGGACACGCAAATGATTATGTTCAACCGCATATTCTATTGCTAATTTCCCATTCCAATCTTTAACTAAGATATTTGCTCCATTCTTTAGTAAAATTTCTACTAGCTGAGTATAGCCTTTAGATGAAGCTATATGAAGGGGAGAAAAGTCGATTGGCTGAATGTTAGGATTTGCTCCTTTTGAAAGCAAAAGCTCGGCAGCTTCACAATTATCAACGAAAGACGCCATATGAAGAGCTGTATTTCCCTCTGCCACTGAATTAATTTTAAATCCTTTTTCCAATAAATAAGTAACAACATTTATATGACAACAGCTTATTGCTATGTCAAGCAATGACGAATTTTCAATTCTATGATTTATATCAAAATCATTGAATTGAGATAAAAGTTCCAAAATGGTTACGTAGCCTTTTTGAGCTGCAATATATGCCAAATGGCTTTGTCGTTCTGCTCCTTTTTTTAACAAAACATTTACAATATTTTCGCAGTTGTTTTCAATTGCGATGTATAATGCTGTGCAACCATCGAGTCCTTTAGCATTAATATTCGATCCATTTTCAAGCAAGATTTGTACTATTTTTAGATGTCCACCTTCTGCTGCGAAATGTAATGCCGTGAAGCCCCGTAAGCACTGAACATTAATGTTGCAAGATTTATTTAGGCAGAATTTTAGCACTTTTTCATCACCATATATTGCAGCTACATGCAATGGTGTATATCCGTGAGCATCCCTGAAATTAATATCTATTTCTTCAACTAAATAAAGCTCACTCATTTCTTTTGCAACTGATAAGTAAAAAGGTGTCCAGCCGGAACAATCAACTGCGTAAGTATTCGCTTTGTTTTTCAAAAGCAACTTTACAATTCCGTTGTGCCTTTTAGTAGTACTTATGTGTAATGCAGTCAAGCCATATTCCTCTGTGGCATTGATATCAACTCCTCTACCAATCAAAAACTCCACAATGTGAGTATGTCCCTTTTCAGCTCCTAGGTGTAAAGGTGTACACCCATCAATATCCGGTGCATGGATATTTCCTCCAGCTTCAATAAGTGTTTCTAAGATATGCTTGTGACCACATACAACACTTGAATGCAAAGCCGTCATCTTATTCTTATCCTCAGAGTTAACTAAGGCCTTATTTCTTAGTAACAATTTAACAAGATCTAGGCAACCAGTCTCAACAGCTGAATGAAGTGGAGTCCTACCATCATTATCCTTCTTATTTACATTTGCTCCATTTTTAATTAAAAATTTCACCATATCCAAATATTCCTTGCGCGCACACACAACAGACGCAGTTGAAATAAAATTTTGTTCATCTGCGACTGTATTTTCGGTAGACCCATGGTGAAGGCTCAGAACTTCTCCGTCGCAATTTCTTATAGCATAATACAATGGTGTACTTCCGCTCCTGTCAGTTGCATCAACATCTGCCTTTTTTTCAATCAAATACTTTACAATTTCTAGATTACCCGACTCCACTGCACAGTGCAAAGGTGTAAAATGATCGCAACATTTGCGATTAACATCAGCATTTCTCTCTAATAAAGTATTCAACAAGTGGACATTTCCCCTCCTTGCCGCCAAATGCAGTGCTGTCATGGCAAAGGCTTCATTTTCATCTACATTTGATTCCCTTTCTAATAGGAGGAGAGCTACGTCCAAGTTGTTTTTTACGATAGCGAGATGAAGAGCAGCAAAACCAAAAAAGTCTTTCGAAGTGACGCTTGCCTTGTATTTCAACAAAGTTTGTACTCCTTCTGTCCAACCATTCTCAGACGCAATATGCAAAGGCGTTTTGCCAAATGCATCCCTGGTATCAACAAACATTTCTACTTCAACGATTAAATATTCAATTATATCTCTCCTTTTAAAAATAGTAGCTATATGCAAAGCAGTTTGACCTTTAATATCTCTGGCATCGACATCAGGAATCATCGTTAACGAGAGTTTGATACATTCGATATTTGGTCCCTTAGCAGCAAAGTGTAATATAGTCCATAAATTGCGATCTTTTCCATGAATATCCGCTCCTTTTATAATACATTCTTTTACTTCCTCTATATTTCCTTCCGAAAACGATATAAACATTTTTTGCTGATTCATTATATTTGATAAATCTTTATTATGAGTGGTTTTCGTCCTAACAAGATCTAGTTTAACTCGTTTGCCAATTTTTCTGTCATCTCGCAATAAATTTTCCATTATTATTTTTCTTGCATTTAAGAGAATGGCCATACAGTCTTCTCCAATGAGAATGTAATTCAAAACGTTTCCATGCGCTAAATGATTGCGTAACATTTTACCAACAGGCATACAGAAATCATTATCCAAGAAAAAAGGATTATGTGTCAACGAATCAATTGAATCTCCTAAAATAGCCATTATATCAAGCAATAACATTTCAATAAGAATTTGAAGTTTTGATCCTTTTTTACATGTAAGTAAATGTCCTACTACATTAGTATTTAAATTATTTTCAACCAAAGTCTTTTGTAGTTGAGAGCATTTATTAAATAATAGTTCTTTCATTTTTGCATCGAATTCATGGGATTGTTTAGCACATCTACGATGTGACACCTTATTTTTAAAAAGAATGTTCTTGAATTTTTCTAACCCTTTAATTCTTTTCTTACAATCAGGAAAGATGGAAAAGAATTTCAGAATATTATTTCCCAATTCATAATTAAGACTTGTTATTCTGGGTTTTATACTGCACAATAAGCTCAAGTAAAGATTTTCGATTTTTTTCAAAAGGGAGTTCGAAGTATCTATTTCAAAGTTTTCTCTAACGTAATTTCTAATCCAATGTATGATGTCTCGAGGATCGAAATAAATAAATTCTCTTTTAATAATATTAAGAACATTCACCAATACAAGAATGTCATGTTCACAGCGACTTTTAACAATTTGAAATTTTGCTTTCTCCATTTGGATAACGTTACTTAAGTCGTCGAAAAGTGTCTTTTCATAACTTGTCATGTATCCTAGAAGTTTTTTGAAGTCTGCAACTAAATCTTCCAGAACTTCCGTTTCCGACTTGATGGGCGTTTCAGAGAGCGTCTCTATTAGCTCATTGCTTATAGATTGAAATGCCAAATAATTTACAGGCAAAACTGTTTCAAGAATGACGGAATCCTTGCACTCAGCGATTGCCCCGAGTAACTCTCTTATCGCTAAGATTTTATTTCTGTAAATTATATTTGTGATTTCCATTTTAATTTTAGTGAGATCTGAAAGAAAATTCACGAAAATTGAATCATCACAACTTTCGATTTCAGACCTTAGAGAAAGAGAATCAGCATGAGACAAAGAATCTCGTAAACTCATAACAATATTTTTAGTGTTACTCTGCAAACTCCCAAGCAAAATTTGGGCTGATTCATTAGATAATTTCGGAGAGTATAATGTATTTTTTATATGTTCCCCAAGAACTTGAAGAGCCCTAGTAATAATTAACTGCCCTTCCCTTTCAGTGGCATTGCAAGATAAAGCTATATCTATATAACTCTTTATTTTTGTTAGCGAGTAGAAATCTCTTACTACAGTGTAATCCTCATACAAGTTTTCAAAGGAAGGCGTTTTAGCAATGATTCGTTGAAGTACTTCATCCCGCTTACCCCTTGAAAGTTTCGCATGTTCAGCGATGCTAGTTTTTCTAATATTTTCTTTAGCAGAACACAAACAGTCCGAAAATTTTTCTAGATGAGTTAATATTTTCATTTTGCTTAAAACAACTCTATAAACAAGGCTGATTTCGGTTTGATTCAAGCAATAATGAATGTATATAATCAAACAGAACTCCATTTCTTCCCATGGTATCACACTGTAAGTTGATTTCAATTGGGATTTAAGCACATGAATATTTTTCGCAATGAATGTGGCTATCAAGACAAATTTCTCATCTGGTTCCGAGTCCCAGAATTCGGTTCTGATACATTTTATGTTTTCGAGAACCATATCGATCCGTTGTATTATAAGACTAGTTGAATTTTCACTTTCATTATTTTCACCCATGTGAAAAAAGCGAAGATCCAATATTTTACTTTGAATGAAAATTTCCATGTCCTTCGTTATATGCACGTTTTTCAGCTTTAATTCTCTATATCCTTTTGAAAGAAGGGTATCCAACTCCTCGGGGTTATTCCCAAAATAATCCCCAGGCCACCTTTCAATAAGAATTTGAAGAAGAATAGTTGAGTTAGAGCGGATGGCATAATAAATGGCGTTGTGGCATTCATCATCTTCATACCAGGGGAAAATTGAATTTTCCTCTATTTCTGCAAGAAACCTAAACAGAAATATGTTTTCTTCCGAAAGCAGATATTTTAAGATTTTAATCGCTTTACTTTTGCAAGCTAAAACAACGAAATTAACATTTCTGCTTGACAGGTTCAAGCTTTGGAGATAATTTCTCAGTTTTTCATTACTTATAATATTGCCAACAGAAATTAAAAGTCTATGAAGTTTAATAACATTGGTTTCATCATCAGAGCTTACGGCAGATTTCATTTCATTCACGATTTGAAAGTAAAAATATTTTGCACTTACTTCATCAAGACTCTTGAATTCCGTGATGAGTTGGTCGTGAGATTTCTCATCGAAAGAAAAAGTAGTTTTCGGACGTCTCAGCCAACGTCGAATCCATGGAAATGGAAAATAATCCAAGAGCCAGCAGAATGCATTCATGATAATTTGATTCTTAATTTTTCTCTATTCTGAAGTTTCTCCGAACAATTTAACTTAAAAGTTCAGTCATAAAGACTTCAATAATGCATTGGCCTTTCATTTACCATTTTTTGTGAAAATAAGTCAGTTTTAAAAATGCTTCAAGCATATCTCAGAGATTAAAAAAATAAATATATCTGAAAAGTTCAATGCGTAAATGGTAATTCGTACAAACATTACTCTCTTTTCAAATTTTGAAACATACATAACGCATTTTTTAGCAAGTTCACATTGCATCATTCGTATAGTGACAACAACGCCTAAATAAATAGGCTGAAAGATATCTTTCATATCATTTCAACGTAGAGATTATGAGTTATCTTCTCTGCGAAATAGATTAGGATACTTGCAGGGGGAAAAAAAGAAATCGAAAGGAAAAATCGAACATTCGAAAGATAACTGCTCAGGGAAAGCAAGTTTACAAATAATTAACTTTTTTAATGAATGTTGCAATTTTTTTTTTCAAAGATTCTGTTTCTAGGTATAAAAAAAAATTTTTTTTATACGGAAAGCGTTAAATAAATATAACAACACAATTACATTTTTATCTCTGATATATAATGAGTTAAAGTCTCAAAATCGCTGCAATCGCAGTAGTTATTCGCCTCTTTTTCTGGTAAATGTTTATATGTTACCGGCAAAGTATGAAATGCCGGCATTCTATAAAATGCCTAGGCATTCTATAGAATGTCTGACGTTTTTAGGCAAAGTATGAAATAGGAGAATTATTACATACTTTGCCTAGGCATCGTATAGAATGCCTAGGCATTCTATAGAATGCCAAATGCTATTTAGGCAAAGTATGAAAAA
>BMAV01000690.1:768281-792543 GCA_019973955.1 Trichonephila inaurata madagascariensis
AACAGACTTTATACTACTTGTGTTTTCAGTTTTTTTTTCTTTTATGATAGTCCAATTTTCATTGTCATTTAGTGTCAAATTAGCAATTTTGGTAGTTTTAGTTTAAGCTTCATTTTGTTCATTAAACTGGCTCTTTTACGCACAATTTGGTGTATTTACTTTCCTTAGACCTTAGCCAAGGTGGCTCTAGCAGTGTTTTGAATTAAAATTGATTAGGGGGGGAGGTCAAAATATGTCTGTGGCCATTCAGGCCAGGTGCACCAGATTCTGTTTCGCTCAGAGGTGTGGATTAATAGGGTTGGTTTATATAAAGATCTGCTAATCAAAGGGGGGAAAATGTATTTTGGGAAAGCACAAACTATTACTTCAGATGGATTCTCTGACCCTGTGTTTTTTGCCAATTGTGAAACAGTTATTATATATATTGTCTTTATTCCTAAATTCCTTACAGCTTTATATTTTGTCACAATTTTTTCCATACATTTAGATCTAAGATTATCCTTAAATGGCTTATTAAAAAAAATACAAGTGGTAAGACACATTGAAGACAGGCCACCTTGTATTGTAGTCCTTTCTGTTCACATTTCACTTTATTGAAGATGATCAGAAGCATGGAAAGTTTCTTGAACACATCACTTTTTCTTTGACCATGTTTTTTCCAGCCAATCCAAATTGCCATATTCATCCATTCTGCTTTTTTCGGGGGATGCATTAAATCTCCATTATGGAATTTTACATCTCTATGCACAGGAAAAGAATTGTGTGCACTCTTAAAAGAATTGTACGAATTGTGTGTATTGCATACCATTCACACAATGCAACATAAAACTATCTTAAAACAGCATTTTTCATGATGCCCTTCCTTACAAAATTGATCTCATGATCTTACAAAGTTATGATTAGACCAAAAATTAAATGACACAGGAGTTTTAACCATGTTGCTGATTTAACACAAACTAAAATCATGTTTTCTTTGTAATGTTATTATATGCCTTGCTGAAAGATTTCCATTTTTGCTTCTAGCTCAGTAGAGTTTTTACACACCTTTAGTGGTAGCTCTTGTGTATAAATTATGCCTATTCACAAAAAGATAATACAATCTTTTAAAAGCAATGGAATCCACTGATTTGATATGAAGAAATTCATGGTGCTTCACAATGTTCAGCATCCTGATAAGATTGCTGTATATATTACAATACACTATTCTTTTTACAGCAAGTTCTTCTGCCAGGGCATGAAATTTAGGCCAAAAACAACATGCTGCTCTTTTTTTTTATTTTGACATTTCTACTAACTCAAGATATTTTTTACATCAATCTCAAACTCATTTCTAATTTACAAAGAAAAAAAAATGCAGCACAGCTATAACGTTAATAGAATTTTCAGAAAACTGCAACACCTGTAGTTTGAAATTTGCCATATAGAAATTTCTCTTCTTGCTTATTTTTCAAGCTATTAAATGAAAACCGAGACAGAAAATAAGATTAGCACAGATTCCTCAGATCATGTATGAGATAACAAATGAATGCAAAAAATGTGCTAGCCTCAAACAGAGTAACAAGAAATAAAACTATCTTAATTGATGTCTAATGTTTTACTTTACAGGGATTTGACTGGAAAATATTTCCTTCATTTGATTTGCCTAGCAACATGTCAAGAGGTTAATTTTTTAAAATTTGGCTCATATTCAAATTTTGAATACATTTTTGAAGAAAAAATGCACTCTCAGCTTACAATCAGAAATAACAATGAAAGTAAGACAGATAAGATTAGTTTTGCAAGTTCCTTTTCATTAAAAAGAAAGTTTGTTTCATTTTTAAGAGAAGAAATGTATAACACATATTATGTATAACACAATTTCCTCCTCAATATTTTCAAATAATCCAAGAGCTCAATTTATGTTTTTTTTTTTTTGTTATGTCTATTTATCCTTATAAGAAATTTTTTCTACAAATAAAAAATTAACAGATATATGTATTAGAAATAAGAGTCAAAAACTCATAATGTATTGCATTAAAAGATTTTAAACATTAGTAAGTATGACCATTAATATATAAGAGTAATTACAAAATATTTAGATTCATAAAATATAAATATAAATATCAAAGAAAATAAGATTTTTTTTTTCTTTTTTCCTCTTTATTATCTAGAACACATTTTCATAAGTAACATATTTAATAATATGAAGCAAAAATTATCAGTTAACAAAATTAAAATTATCATTAATCAAATGTACTCATTTTCTTGAAGTAACAGTTTCTTTTAATTTACAATTGAAATCAAAATAAAAAGAAAGAAAATTTAAATTTTTCAAAAACATTTTCAGGATTACATATACCTGTATTATACTTCATCTCTTTTATTTCATCCTCAGGAATCACAGTCTAAAAATAAATGATCAGTCTATAATGAATAATAATTCTAACAAAACATCTAATTTATTGACAGATAGTATTTTAATATAAATGAAGTTTGAAGATAAATTTAAATTAGGCACTTAAATGGAAAAAAATAGCTAAAACATCATAAAATTCAAAATAATTAAGCAGGATACTGTACTAGTAAGTAAACTACTATGTACTTTTACGCAAATTTATGAATTTTAACATGGATTAAATTTGGTAATTTGTAATAGTTGTAATTCCTTATTATATAAATTTCATATAAATTAATTTAACTTATAATTTAAATTAAGTGGTTCAAAGCTTCTTTTTATAGAAAAACTTTCAAAAAAGTTTTTATAAATGAAAAATTTTATTTACCAATAAGCATCTGAAAAACATATATATTAATATTACATACATAAAATAATAATTTATCTTTCTTTTTGAAAAAAAATAGACATCTTAAGGATTAAATTAATTTAGATATAGTTTCATTTTTCATATTTCCTCAAATAAAACTTACTTTTGATGATAAAAGATAATTTTCTTTGGGTTCAATCTGATTCATAATAGTATTTAAGTTTCCAGTCTCCATTCCATTAGTTGAATAGTCCATTCTGAAGTATACACATATTATTAAGAATGATAGCAGTTTGAAAAAGAGATTTTAAATTGTTATACACACATATATACATACACTGAAGAGCAAATGAATTATAATTATATCAATATTATATTAATTATTACATTCATAAAATGTGGCATTGTGGAAAGCTTTATGAATGAAATGTAAAGAACAATTATTGAATATAAGACAGAGCATACAGGTAATAGCTGGACACAATATAAACAAGATAAAAGAAATGAATAAATTATCCAGGCTTAAAAAAACCAATCATGGCATCTTGACAATGTCTACAGAAAGAGATCACTAGCTGCTGTGTTATGTGTAAGTTATGAGCCATAAGTATGTTGATTCAGATAAAAAACTGCCACAAAGACCAAATGCCATGCACAGCAGAGTTTAAATGAGTTGGATTATCATCAGATAGTATATGTTGTAACATAAAGTAAACTAATCAGATTACAAGAGATCATTAGATAGTTAATTTAACACACACAAATTAACAGCCACATCATTCAAAATGATCTCTTAGCTAAAGGGTGTAGAAGTTATCATCTCATGAGGGAACGTTTCTAGACTGCACATCAGAGGACTCAAAGATTAGCACAGGATCAGGAATATTCATCATTGAGTGAAGAACAGATAAATTACAAGACCAGATTAATATGTTAATCATGTACATGTCGATGGTAGGGTATGGGTAAAACACAAATCTTTTAAAGCAATGAGTCTTTTCTTAATAAGAGATGTTTGTTAAAGAGAATTTAATCAAATCTTTGTAAATTCAAAAGTGTTGAGAGGTCATGTATATTCCTACAGCTTCCCAATATTTTCATTTGCTTTTCGAGACCATGTCGAAACCAAATCACAACTATCAAGGCAAAAGCTCTATTGCCACATATTGGTAAGCAGATACAGATCTCTCTTAATGTATTGCTTTTCAGTAAGTGTTTGTGTATATGAGTGTATGAATTTAAATCTCATTAAAATGGGAATGTGAACTATTAAGTCAATAAAAGATCTTTTGATTTTACAAAACTACTAAAAAAACAATAGCAAATATAAATATTTTTTTTAAAGTTTGACACACACAAATTATACAACAAATAGAAATACAATACTTTTCAAATAGAACTTCTTCTGTACAATTTCTTATTTCAGAACATGCTAGGAAAAAAACATTAAAATAAGTTCAGAAAAACAATTTAAATGTGTGTACATTTTACAAACTATATAATCATTTTTATTTTCAAGACTTAAATAAAAACGAATATCATTTAAATGATTAAATGCTTATAAATAGATAATATAAGCAACAATAATTCAAATGTATATATACCATTTAACATAAAAATAATTATATTAATTATAAATTATATAGTGGTTACACACATGATGGACTTTATTGCAGAGAATTTACCAACATCAATCAAAGAAATCTCAATATTTACACATATGGAGGAAAAATTTTCAGTTTCATTTTTACATCAACTAAAGATAATTAAGAGGATATAAATTATAATACTTTCATAAGTCCTATACCTCAAGTCCTACACTTTTATCCCACAATCTCTAGTTAAATTTCACAAATGGCAAAATAAAACTTAAAATTCAGAAATTCCCAGATAAAATTTTTTTATCAAATCAAACAATCAACAGATCAATTTCATATGAAAATTAAGAGATAAAGCTTTAAGAAAAACTCTTCACAAGATAACGAAAAACTTAAAAATAAAATATACTTAATAAATTATTTATTTAAAAAAGTTTATTGGCAGTTCAAGAAAAATTTAAACCCCAAGTTTGATTCAAACAAATCTAGACTATAAAATTTAAGAATACCTTTAAAAAATACTAAAAACAAAATTCAAAAGAAACTAATAAAAAGCAATATAACTGAATTTTATAATTAAGATGAAAACTTCTGTCACACAGACACTACTATTAAATAAAAAAATGACATTAAAAAATAGCTTAAGTCTTGTGTTAAACTTAATGAAAAGGAGTCTTCTTTTTAGAATACTATTATCTAACTATTAATAAAATGTATCATATATAAATATAATAAGTAAGCTCAGATATCTGAAAATCACTTTGCCCTTTTGACTTATATTTCTAATATATTGTAAATTTATCAATAAATCCTGATTATTGTCCCAATACCCAAACACTAGAAAAACTATTTGGACATTTTCATGCTATTTCCTATTATTTTTACAAGCTTTTATTTAATTTGTAATGTAGTTTGTTCAGGTGGAATCTTGTAACTCAATTTTTAAGCGGATGTCTTCAACCGATTGAGCTACAATTTTGTATATACGATGACAATGCATGTTTTGATTGTTTATATTCCAATATTGCAATTAGTTAAAAAGATATTAATTAGCAGTTTATTGGATTGAGCTTAAAGGAGTTCCAACGTTTTTAAAAAGTCATCTAATTCCTTCTATCAAACTCAGACAAAAATAATTACATAATCGGAAAGATCATTTATTTTGCCACAATACGGTGTAATTCTTTTTACAAAATAATGATATTTCTTATTTTTTCCGATTTTTTTTAAAATGAGTCAAAATCGATGCGTTTTATGAAAATGATTTTTAAATTGTTACATATGAATTTTTTTAGTGTTAATAAATTGATATTCTGCACTAAGAATTTTTAGGCTTTTCTCTTAATAAAATCAGCCATTTAAAAAATAAAATGCCAAAAAACTTTTTTTTTTACGATTTTTCAAAAAATACTCACATTTTTAATTAAACATTTAATAGCTTCGTCATTTTTAAAGATAATCGTACGAAACTTTGTTTTCGTTTGTAGAATAGTATTATCCAAATTCTGTACAAAGATTGAAAAAATTGGTTTAAAATTACAGATTTTAAAATTTTGTTTGTGTTTTTCGTTTTCAATACAGTATTATAGTAAAAGCAAAAAAAAAAAAGAAAGAAAGCGTTTTAATATTTTGATTAATTTTGCTTTGTCCAATGTTGTTTTGGTCTTTTTGTGTTTATCCCTCCCCCCACATTATCCTTTTGTTGCGGCCTGAGTGAAATATTTATCAT
Source organism: Trichonephila inaurata madagascariensis (assembly GCA_019973955.1). Classification (NCBI taxonomy): domain Eukaryota; kingdom Metazoa; phylum Arthropoda; class Arachnida; order Araneae; family Nephilidae; genus Trichonephila; species Trichonephila inaurata. Next base: position 774,353 of record BMAV01000690.1, read on the forward strand.
ATGTATGCGGCCTGGTGGGAAAAAAGGTTGAGTACCCCTGAGCTAGACTGTTCAAAATTAACCAGCAAACGACCTTGCAACAATGATGCATTGAATAAGATGAACAGACTGAGAAACCTGCCCAGCGATAACTAAAAAGTAAAATATAAATTAAAAGTAAAAAAACTTTTTTAAAAACAAGCTTTTATTTAAATGTGCTAAAAGGAATAAAATAAACTTTTCTTTTAAAGCTTTTTTTACTATAAACTTAAAAGCTTGTCGCGAGATTTACCTGTGTAGATAAACAAATTAAATAACTTGATTTGATTGATTTTTATTTGTCAAATTTTTAAGCTAAGTAAATAGGAGTACTTAAATCTCGTGACAAGCTTTTATACAATAAATTGTGTAATGATGTAATAAGTTGATAGTAAAAAAAAAGTTTTAAAAGGAAAGTTTATTTTATTCTTTTTGTGCATTTAAATAAAAGATTGTTTTTAAAAAAGTTTTTTTTTTACTTTCAATTTATTTACTTTCAGATCATTATTTAAATTTAGTCATTTTCTGAGCCTTCAAGTTTTTTTTAGCTAATTGATAAAGATTCAGGAGAAAATTCTTTCTTTACATGATTTTCATTTAATTGTAAAATACTGTAGCAGAAGAAGGATACAATCCTAATAAAATAATTATAATCACACTGAACAAATAACTCATAAAAAGTGAAAAAACAGCTGAATGAGTTAGCAGCCATTTAGTCACATGCATCACAGCTTTCAGGCTATGGTAAATTAAATTATTGCCCCTCTCAATCTAATGTGTAATCTCTAATTTACCTTAATAGACTACTGTTGGAATGGCAGAGACAGAAAAATTTGCTGAGAGTACAACTGGCTGATTAGAAAAAGAAACTCAATTGAAATTATAAAATCAATCTAAAAACCAAAAGCATATTCAGGCTGGTATTCAACATATTATGGCTGGTTTTCACACATAAATGGAAAAAATTGAAATAATGTAAGGTTATATAAATATTCACTTCAGAGTATTATTTTCAATATAAAGATTTGGAAAAGTAATAAAACAGTTTAAAAAAAATCTGATATTTTAAAATAAAAATATTCTTCAAATTACCTAAAAGATTTTTTCTTTTGTACTCTTTGAGGAGTTTTGGTACTTGTAAGGAATTCCTACTAGGCTAAAAAAAGTTATGTAAACATCATTATCACAAAATAAAGTGAAATATCATAAATGTAAAGAAAAATTCCAGACAATATTTTTAAATTACAGTTTAAAAAATACAAAAGATCTGAAAAAGATTAGTAAGTTATAACTGAATCAACATATAAAGATCGTCTATAAAGTATAATATTTCAATGCATTAAATTTTTTATACTATATATAATATAATGTATTTGACATTTTATAAGAAATATTAAAGCATATAAATATAATACATAAAATAAATTTGGATTACGTACAGATATTAATACGTTCACAGGGTTAATAAAAATAATTTATCTCTCACCTTTATATTTTGCTCATGTTTTTTAGTAGAAATATTAAATGGAGTATAATAATGAAGAGATGGTAACGGAGGTTTTATAATTTCAATTTTATGCTCCTTTAACTCTTTAGCTAAATACTGAAATAGAAATAATGAAAATTTACCAAAAGTTTAAATTATCAATTTTGAAATTAAATACCGTATTTACTCGAATCTAAGCCACACTTTTCACCAATATTATTGCTGCTGAAAAACGGGTGCGGCTTAGAATCGAAGAAAAAAAACTCGTTGAATGGGGCAATTAGTGCAATTACAGGTTCATGTATGTATTGAAAAGTTTATAATACGGCTAAAGTAACCAATTATTCACTTCTTAGTTCACATTTTAAATTTATTTTAGTTTTGTAAAAAATGAATATTGATAAGCTATTTTACACACTATTTTTCATTTTTCACAAAAATTTGTTGAGAATTAAGGGTGCGGCTTAGTTGATGGTGGCTTAGATTTGAATAAATACAGTATATATTTTTTTCAGATATAACTGAGAAAGTAGTAAATATTTATTAATTTACTCACATCAATACAACTCACATCAACTTACTTAGTAACCAATTCATATAGTTTTTTTTAAATTAGAGATACAATGTTCCATATGCTAAGAATACTGAAGATGAGCAGTAAAATCAAAGTTCCTCCAAATCATAAATATTTTGAGAACAAAATAGTACAGTCTGTATCTAAATTTTCATAAAAATTTCATGTTATTTAGCTCATTACTTTAAAATGTAAGTACTTTCTACAACATAATAAAACACAGTTTAAAGTTTCTTACACTGGAAAAAGTCCAATAAAACTCTTTAAAAACAGGTGGAAATTTGAAAGTTATTTTTACAAATTAAAATTCCAATAAGGATCAGGAACAACAGAAAATCAATATATATCTTAAATAATAAAATTGCACAGAAAAAACTAATCTATATGCTTTCCATAAAAAAATATTGTAATTATAAATCAGATTATTATTAACAAAATTTCCTTTTACAAGATTTCTAAATTAGATCTGAAAAATAAGAATAATCTGTATTGTAGAAAAAAAAATTTATACATACAAAAATAACTTCTAGATTTTATGCTACACTAAAACATACATTTACTAATTATGGGACTAATATAAAAGTCGATATGAAAAAGGTAAAAGATTATAAGTATATAAATTATTGAATTGAGCTAACAAAAATTTTAAAAACAAATGTGTTATAATTTTAGAAGTCAATTCATTAAATATATTGTGACAAACTGCATACCAAATCAGCAGTAATAAAAATGCAAAACCTCACTTTCAAAACCTCATATTCAATACAAACAAAAATTAAAATGTAAAAATTATCAAAAAAAAAAAAGTTGAAAACAAAATGTTTTTTTCCCCTTCATTTTCTATTCTTTTTACAATTTTTATAACATTGTAGATAGAAAGAGATAAAATTTATTACACAAGTAGTAATACAACTTTGATTTAGATACATACTTTATAAAGAATTTTTTTCTGAAAAAAAATATATGGATATAAATTTTTTAAGCAATTGAAATCAAAAATAAAATTGTTTATTTATATGGCATATTTTAAGGGAAAACATAGCACATTAAAACATTCTGTGGAACAAAATACATGTCAGCAGCTGTCAGATTTAACTAAAAATAATAAATGGCCAATTTTAAAGCAAAACTATATTATCAGCATATTAGTAATAAATTTTTCAATGGAACTATCACCAGCAATAATTTGTTATTGACTATATCAATATAATAAACACATTTTCATATGTTTTAGATCTTTAATGTAAATTCTAACTGCAGAAAAACTTACAATTAATTTCCAGCTTATATCTCAGAGGTAAAATGTTTCAAATGTTCCCTTAAGAAGATAAATTTATAGAAGTTTTAATCCACAAAGTATATAATTTATTTTGTGAATTAGTGCTATTAAGTAATACAAGAAAAAGTAAGTTCTAGAAGCTAATATCTGATAAAAGATAATATTTCAAGAACATAATCACCCTTCCAAGTTTTAATTTTGAAAGCAGACACCTTTTAACACACCAGATCACTATTTAAATTTTATAGGCATTGAATCGCCCCCCCCCCCCATACATTTATAGAATGCATAAGTAGGATTCTAGATAAATCTAATTACTTTTGTAAAACAATATGGTTATCATATGAACTTCTTTGAAGACTTACTCTTAATAATATTTACCTCATCTTGATTTAATTGTACAGCATTTAAAATTACAATTAATGACACACTTTTAAATCATAATAATCATAGAGAGAAAAAAAAAAAATCGCAAAATTATTGAATTTTTAAGTCAACAAGAAATACTTGAATAAGAACAAAAAATTTACATTAGAAATATGACTATACTAAATTTATGAATAATAGTAAAAGCTTATTTTACAGTTATTTCTTCTTTGTAAAAACCATATTAATTGAAAGGAAAAATTCTCATTTAAATTATTAATTAAAAATTCTCTTTTCGATTTTTGATTACATTTCTCACAATAATATAATACAATAATATATAGCTTTCAAATTATAATAACCATACAGAACAATCATTACAAATTCTATACCTTTCACTTTTTATAGTAATTTTAGTCGAATATAATAATTATTAAATATCTGGATTTTGTCTTATAAATCTATGAAGTTCAAAATGACTGATAAATATATAAAATTACCTTATCTGGAGATAATAAAACTGAAGGATGTAGTTCTACAGTTTCAGTTTCTGCACAAGGAGACTTTGGCCCAGCAAAGACATCATTCACAATGGTGTCATCAACACCTAATGTATCAGAACCAGAATACTTTTCTGAATGTCTAGGCGACAAACGAGTAAGCATCTTTTGTTGAAGACTGTAGGCCATCCCACCAATCCAACTCTAAAAGAATGCATTTAGTAAATGCAAACATCAGCACTAAAAACATCTGTTATACTTTAACATATATGTTTATACACATAATTCTATTTTTATAAGGTAGATGTGTTTCCAAAGAACACATGTAAAAACCAAAGATTTGTGCAAGAAAATACATTGCATCCAAGGAAAAGTGGAAGATTAGTCCTAGTCCTAAGAAATCAGCATAAATAATACAATAAATCATGAGTTTTCATATTAGAATATTTGTTTCTCATTTAATAACGCGTTTAATAACCTACATTCTACTAAGACCTACATTCTAAAAAAAAACTATAAAATTAGTGAAAGAAAAAAAATCTAATAATAAATCAAAAAATTTTATACTCATTTAAATGTTTTTATTTATATTAAATAATTTGATTTAGAAAGAGAAAGAAATTATAATTATGAAAACCCGTTATATATTTCATCAAATGAAAATGTTATTTTGAAAATATAAATATTAACAGAAAGAAAATAGATGATTAAATTTTTAAGATTAAGATTCCCTTTTTTTCCTTTGTGTAATAAATACAAGCAGACTTAAGTAAAAAAAAATATTGCATTCAAATATAATATATTAGCTGAAATAGTGAATTAATATTCAATAAAAGAATATAAACTTTTAATTTACAAAAAATGAATGACAAATGATTTACTTCTTAAGCATGCTTCACACAAAATTAGATATTTTTCTACAAAAAAAAAAAAAAAAAGAGGGGGTTTTATTTTGAAACTTATAATAAAATACAAACTGTCTCCAATGATTCAAATACATGAGCATTTAAAATAAATTCCACACAGGGAAAAAATGAAAAAAAAATGAGGGTGGGGGCAAATCAATAAAATAAGAGAATTCTACAAAAACTTTAAAATGTCTTCAGATTTAAAAGGAAAATTATAACTAAAGTAAAATGTTTAAAGGTAATTAAAAAAAATTCCAGCAATTTTTAAAGCAAAATTATTTTTTGAAACATTTACATTATTTCCAGTACCTTTTTATGCATATTAAAATAATACATACTTCAGTAAAAATAATTAGAATTATAGTAGCAACAAATTAAAAAGTAAATAAATTTTAAACACACAGTGAAAAATTTTGAGATGTATTCACACAAAATAAGTTATTTACCGGACAGAGCAACAATAAGAAAAACTACCCAAAATGCAATTTTTTAATGTACAGCTAGTAATATTATAATTTTTCAACACACTCATAAAAGATAGTTTTACAATCAGCTGAAGTAATAAAAACTAAATTTTTAAAGTAATATCGTTCAATTGCACTTTACATAATCCTAATCATATATATCAATAGTTACAGCAGCATCCATCTTGAATTTGGACTATTTAAGTTTTTAATACATATAAGTAAATCACACAATGAATTTTAAAAATTGACTGCCCATTAGTAATAAACAAATTTATGGAATTAACAGAAATCATAACAAATAAAGGGTTCTTTCACCTTAAGGCCTGTTTGTGTTTCACTTCGTTTGGAAAAAAACCTACTTTAAAACAAGAAAATAAAATAAATTACAGATAAACATAAAACAAAAAAATTATTAATTGCACCATTAAAAATAAATGTTTTAAAACAAACTCAAAAATAATCTGTAAAAAAAATAAGCAAAAATGTAAGTTTTTAAAATAAATTTTTCACTTAATAAACATGTAAATATTATAACTGAAAATTTAAAATCCTATGAATTATTAAAATTGCTTTTCCCTATATTCTGCTTTGTAACAATAATTCTTTAGATATGTTTTTCTGGAAGCTTCCAATAGATTCACATGGAATAGAAAAAAAAAAATTCTAAGAGCCTCTGAAAAAACAGAAATTTTCTTTATATTGTTCATTAAACTAAATTAAATTCAGTGGCACAACAGCCAATGAGGACCAAGGACTACTGTGCCCATTTCAGTATACGTGACCATCGGGCATTGAAGTGCATGAGCAGGTGTCCCGATCAGGTGATCAGTCTGACGTGAAAACCCCCAGTGTTTAGTCTCCAAGCAAGTTTTGAACTCATTTACTGGCCCACTGATGAAAGGCAGAGTTGACTTTGCCCAGTCCGAGGATAGAATTCCACACCTGTGGTGTGGAAGTGTGATACCTTACCACTCAGCCACTGGGCTTTCATATTGTTCACTATACCACTGAAATTTTGTTACCTTCTCAAACTACTTAATTTGTATGAAAAAATCTTTTCCTAAAATACTTTTAAAAAATAAAGAAACTACTTGAATACATTAAATCATAATTTGAGACTACATACCAAAATATTATACCCAATATTCCAAAACTTGTAAACAGTATATATATAAATATATATATATATATATATATATATATATATATTATATTCAGTGCATAAATATCCATCTGGAATATCAATATATTTTCAATCATTAAATTTAAGGATCTATAAAACCAAAGATTACATAAAGAAATTAATAAGTAATATATTAAGAACCACTGAGTGTGTGTTGTATATAATTATCAGAGATTTATTCCTATGCTTTAATTGTGTTGTGAAAAGTAATAATTTATTTAAAAAATAAGCCAGATTTTTAGATCTTGCAGTAGAAATGTTGAGTAAAAAGTTTTCCACATTAGTTTTGCTATTTTGTTAAAAGCTTTCTTGGTAAGAAAATTTGGAACAAAAATACCACATTTATTTGAATCTAAGTCACCATTAATTCTAAATTGTACCCAAAATTCTTGAAGAATTTTTGCGAAAAGTGAGAAATAGGGTAAACTGGTTTATCAATATCCAAATTTAAAAAATTAAAATAATTTTAAAATTAGAACGAATAAGAAGTGAATAGTTAATTATTTTACCAGTATTATAAAGTTTTCAATACATACAAGAACCTGTAATTGCTCTGCCCCATCCAAAGAATTTTTTCCCCTTTCGATTCTAAGGCACACTGGATTTTCAGTAGCATTAACAATGAAATAAAATGCGGCTTAGATTCAAGTTGTTTGTTGTTGTTGTCTTGTCTTACCTGAAGGGAAGGAAGGAAAGTTGCAGGAACCTTAGACAGGTTAGGCTTTTAGATGTATGCCTGTCGTTGGCTGCAGCCTTCAGCACCCTACTGGCAACAGTACCACATTTTTTAGCTCAGTTCCACCCCAATTTAGAGGGAGTATTCCCTGCGGAAGTTGAGGAGCCTCTCACCTCTCTACCCCTTCACCAACCTCATGAAAGGACTTGTGGCAAAATGGCTATTTAGAGTATCCCCATGCCGCAAAAGCGCTACACATATACAAATATTTATGTCTTCTACGGAATACAAACTCAGGCCCTACGGCACAGCAGTTAGCGTCACTAACCGCTATACAGGATGAGCAATTAGATTTGAGTAAATAAGGTAAACGTTTTTAATTAAGAACTATTCATTGAAATATTCAAATTTCTCTCTCTCTCATTGGATATATATTCATTCAACTCCTGTTAATATAATATCAAATTAATTCAATTTTTAAAGAATACATGTACAAAAAAAATAATTCTTCCTTCCATTTTCCTGTATATCACTTCATGAAATTAAAAGATTAGAAGATTTTTTTTTCTGTAAATATCAATCATTAAAACAAGTTTGAAATTTAAAATACAAAATTTGAATGGATCTATCATCTATACTTTTATTCTTGAGAAAATTTCATCAATTATGTATTATAGAGCTTGATAATTAAAATGAACATAAAAGACTGTTAAGTATTTTAATTATGTACCTTTCAGATAGTATATGTTTCCGTCGATCTAATGTGTCAGATGCAGAATACACAGACATCTTTTTAGATGATAGACCAACAGACAAGAATTTTGATGATAAATTTTCAATAATAGCAGCATCAGAGCTATCTGTAAATGATTAAATATTTTATATTTAAAATATTTAAATATTTTATAATAAAGTACATAGTAACTATCTTTCAATATTTGTAATTCATTTTTTTTTTATTTGACAGATTACGAAAAAAACATTCATAATTATTAGAAAAGAAATATTTACCATTATTACTTTTATAATATGTTGATTTAAAAATTAACAAATACATTAATATTTTTTAATATTGGCAGTTGTAGAGATAATTTCAAAAGAAATAAAAATTGCATTAAAACTAAATATTTATACCACCAAATAAAGGTTTCCACTTTATCATCATTTCATGAACCAATTTTTCATGTTGAACCACACTATTCATAAAATTAAAATACATCAATAAAAAGACCAAAATGCAAATAACAATGAAACAGCAATTTTAAAAATTATAATGACTAGTAATATATTTTTTATCAGTATAAAAACATTTATATAAACATTAAATGAAATAAATGCTCAAAACTTCACACTTTTGCTTTGCTCTTTTGTTTCGTTTGCTCAAATAAAACAAAACTCTGCAAATTGGTATACAATATTTAAAGTTGATTGACAAACAAACACCTATCATATATCCAACTTAAACAAATTTTGAATAAATTATTGTAATATAATCATAATTACACCTTAATACGAAAATAAAAGTGAATAAACATACACTATTTACATAATTATTAGAATTAATATTCTTTTAGTGTTTAAAAATAAAATATTATACATTTACACATAGATTTATGTAGGATATTCCATTTGTAAAAAGTTAGATCATATCCTTTACCGAGGTCGGCAATTCTAATCAAAACAGTTTTCCACATCAACTCCATCTAGCGTCCCTTTTAAAAACGCCGACATGAACCTTTTTCGCCAGAGGCCCACTAACACTCGTCGAGAAACGTCGTATTTCGCGCGTCAGCGCACGTTCATCCGCGCCAGGCGGTAAATCTTAATAGTACATAATGAGTTCTATCATTCGTCAGCGCCAGGCGGTAAGTCTTAATAGCACCATAATGAGTTCTATTTAATCTCAATTGCCTCCCTTAAAGTAATGTGATCTAACTTTCCTATTCTTCCGAAATATGCTTATCTAACTTTCCTATTCTTTTGAAATATTCCCCATGTAAATACTCCCCTATAATTCTTAATAAATTATTTAATTTTCAACTAGTTTCTTTCTTGAACTATGTTGTTTATTTTATTTCAAAATTAACTAATACACCCTAAAAACCCCTAGACACCACGCCATAAAAACCCCACCATCTGAAGAATCCCACCTTTTTTGGAAGATTTCGGTTGGATTCCCACATTTATATATATAATAAAGCATTCATCAAAATATTATGTTTATATCAGAAAATATAGAATATCAAACATCATAAATACTCAGGTGTCTTGCCAGGTCTAATGCAGTAAATCCATTTGAAGCAGGTAAATCTATTGAGGCACCCTTTTTCAGTAATAACTCCACAGTTTGAGAGCGCCTATATTAATCAAGAGTGCAATAAAATAGGACATTGAATATTTAAAAAAAGAAAAACTTCAGAACTACATTAAGCAGTCTTTAACCATGATACAACTACTCTTTATACAAAGAAATTAGAAAGATACATATTTTGAAACAATTTTAATGCAAAACTTTTAACTATATTGTAAACATTTTTGACATCTATTATTTATTCTGTTTACATAAGATGAATTGCACAACCTATTATTTAACTATTCAAAATAAGTGAATAGTTTGTGATTACAGGAAAACTAGCAAAAATTTCACAGTTACTTCCAATATTATTCATTTTTTTTTTTTTTTACAGATGTAGCATCAACTTGGCTTCAAATAAAAATTGTATTCAAATCAAAAATTTCTATATACCCTTTTTTAAAAAAATATTAAATTCTTGATAAATACTTTTTTGTTGTTGTTGTTGTTTCTGATTAACACTACATAAATTTTAAGTTTTAACAGATGTTTTTGATTTTGAGCAGAGAAAAAAATTCTTTTTAAATAACCATACAAAGAGCAAATTCTCTAACTGAAAGAAGAGTTTTAAACCAAAATCAACAATAAAAATTTCAATCATTAAAAAAAAGAATTAATAAAATTTCTGCCTGTGAATAGAAGCTATTTCATAACGTAGGACAGAAAGAGAGTGGGGATATTAGTAGCAAATAATATTCAACAGAAAGTAACATCACTGCTTTAAATAATAATTGCAAAGCACACTCTTTTTTAAAATATAAATAGTCAACCATATTTTGTAGTGATTAAATTATCTAAGATTAATAAAACGAAAAGCAATATTGTTATGACATTAAAAATTGTAGCCACCACAATTAAAAAAAATAATTCCAATAAATGAAACATCAAAAGAAAATACAATCTGTAATATTTATCATGTTTATTAATATAATTCTTTTCCTTTATAAAAGAACAGAGAGAAAAAATTTGGAATACTTCTTAAGTTTTTTATGTTACTATTCCTGAATCATCAAATATTAGTAACATTTCAATAAATAAAACACAAAAAACAAAGAAAACAGCAAAAAGATCATTGTCTCTCAACCTACCTATGAAAAATTGCATACATTAATGCAGTCCATCCATTTTCTAAATCTTGTGCATCCAACTTAGCACTACTAGATAGTAAAATATTTACAATATTATTATATCCAAGCATTGAAGCTAACATTAAAGGAGTCATACCATCATGAGAAGAAATGGCATTCGTTGATTCAGGATTTTGTTTTAAAATGGATTTAACTTTTAAAACATCACCTATAAGAGAGAAAAGTAGTGAATATATTTATATAAAATGTTTAAATTATATGTAAAAGGGCGAGCAAGTGTTTATATATTAACAATCACTCATAAAACAACACAAGGGCTCTTGGCAATGGACTTTGTAATTTTAATCCACAATCAAGTGATGAGGATAACACCTGAGAAGGCACCCTACTTACAGATGTATGTACAAATGCAAAGGGGGGGAAACATTAAAGAACACACTTTCACAGATTGTTAGATATTGTATGATATTTTTAAAAAATCAAACATGTCTTTATTTAAAAAAAACATTAAAAAGGGCTATCCCCCTAACTATTTTCAAATATAACATAATAGAAATCTTCAAAAGAGTTGCAGATCACATTTCTACTTTAATATTTTACTATTATTTAAATGAATTTAAAAAAAGAAAATATTAAGTACTTATTAAATACCAATATATATAGATAGATAGATAGATATAGATATTTTGAAAAATATAACATTTTGAGTATATCAGTAACCTCGAGTATTTTTTGGAAATTTTCAATTTAATATAAAATCTTAAAATAAAAAACAATTTTTCAAAACAATTCTTAAAAACTAACGATTGCTTTCTTTAGCAAGTAATTTATTTTCTAAAAAAATAATCGATTGTACAATATTTAAAATAAATACACATGAAGTTATTCAAAAATGCTTTCACCTAAAAGTTAGTTACTTGAAAGTTATCTTAATACAAAGTCTTTTGAAGAATTATCCTTGGATTATACATAATTTTTTCCCATAGTTTAAAAAAAAACTCAAAAGAAAATTGTTAATTTCGCACCCACATGTACTTTTATCACCTAGAGATCTCATTTTTAGATCCTGGAGAAAATACAATAATTAGAGCTAATTATTAAGAAAAATCATAAATAAAATACTCTAACAAACAAATTACAGCTTTTGTTAAACAAGACTATTAAATAGTTTACATACTTAAATTTCTCATAAAAAATATAGTTAACTTCGCTTTTTATACATTTATACATCCCACTAATTAAAGAATTCCTTCACAGGATATATTATTAATACTTATTCTCAGAAATAATATTCATTCATATAAGAAACTAGCCATTACCCGTCTACTTTGCTGGGTATTTATTTCAAGAGACTGAAAGGCTACAATTTTTTTATAAAGGTTTCTATAAAGTAAAGTTAAATTTATAAGTCCAAGCATCAAGCTTTCAATTGTATTCAAAAACATTCTTATATCTTCGAAATCTTGATTAAAAAAGGACAGGACTTGTACTCTATTTTCAAGAATTTTTTTATTTATAATGCTCCCTTCTTGGGAGTTGATTTCTGCCAAACCCACTTTAAGCAGATCTTCATGTAACAAAGAAACATGCATGCCGAATTTAAAGTTTGTAATTCCAGAGATCTAATGATGATCAGGTGAGTTCCAAAATCCTGTCTAATAATTCAAGAGATCTCATGATGAGTATGTGAGTCACTTTTCTTCTAAATATATAGATGTAGTATCTTGCTTAAAAAAATAAATTTCAGTATGTATGCAAATCATCTTAATAGTGAAATATACTCTAAAACTGTTTAATGAAATATAGAATTCCATGAATAATTATTTTCAATTATGAATTACTACACTGAATAATATCTCAATTGAATTTCAACATACCACTTTTGACTGCTTGAAAAATATCAATATCTTGAGAACCTTCTAAAAATGTAAAAAGTCAATCAAAATTTAATATAGTAATAAAAAAGGAAACATTTTGGATAATAAAATAGGAATACATACCATTAGTATATTTTGAAGTGGTAATGCCTTCCAAATATATAATAACTTCTTGATTACTGCATTCAACAGCCAAATCCAATGCTGATCTACCACAAGTGTCAGTCGTTTTTGTATCACAACTATTTTCAATAATAATCTGAACCACTTTCTTCAAACCTTCACATGCAGCTAGCATTAATGGTGACAAACCTTTTAAAGATAATAAATAAAGTATTCAATTTAAATATTATCACAATTTAAATTTTTTCTAAAAAGAAAAAGTAATTCAGAAAAAAGAATTAAAATTTAAATAAATTTTTTCAGTAATAAGAGTTAACTAAGAACAATATTATAAAGAGGTGAAAAGGTTATAGAAGCCAGATAAGTGATGCAAGTTAAGAAATTAATAAATCAAAAGTTCAAGTCATTTTAAAATAAAGCATTTATTATTGTTCGAAACCATGATAATACTAAATTTTTCAGCTATATATTTAATTAAGCTTCAAATTATCATACAGCATGATGTAGAAAGGAGGTAAATATATTAGAGATTGTATATCATCCATGTCTTATCATCATGGTTCAAAATTATATGATCCCTCCATTTTATCTTTGCATATTAATACCAACTGAGGCCTGAATTGCTTTACATATAAAGATGTAGGTTCTGACAATGATCATCAAATAAGTATTCATTATTGTATCAAAAAAGATGTGTTGAATATCTTTTAAACAAAATAGCTTGAATAATTAAAAAATACAAATAAAGAGTTTATTTCATTATTAACACTTTAAACCTGGGGTGGTCATTAAGTCGATCGCGATTGACTGGTGGATTGCTAAGACATTAAGAGGCGATTGTCTTATTGTAAGACCTAAGACTCGCATACTAAAAGATATATATTAGTGGGAACTCCGATGCAAGTTAGACTGGAGTATGGGGGCTCTTCACAATGCATGAGACTATGTGTAGATTAACCCCTTTGGGACGAACGTCGCAAACGTGAGCCAGTGCAAAACACTGCTCGAGGCTGAATGACTCAAAAATGGGAGAGCATGTTTCTTCTCTGTAGGCTGAATGACTCACTGGTGTGCCAGGCATTTGGAACGTTTTGTAAGCTCAGTTTTTGGCAATAGATGGTATTCTATATTCATAAAATTTGAGATACAAGGAGATCTGACCTTCTACTCGAAATGAGAGAAATATTACTCACATACACGTGATTTTTGTTTCATAAACATAAGAGGAAGGGAATATTTTCGAATTGAGTGCTTTACAACTGCTCTTGAAATGAACATGTGGTTTTTGTTTATAGTGAAGATGAGAGATTTATTTTCACTAAAGCATTTGATTTGGGTTTGCAGTCTAGTTTTTAAAGGATAATTAGATCTGGTAGACAAAATTTTTCTTTTTCTTCTTACTTTTTTACGAGCTCGACTTTTACAAATGCTGACAATAAAATGTTTAAAAACTTGTACTTAAACAGAAAGTGGCTGAAGTAAATAAAGTATAATAATACAAAACATATAAAGCATATGCCGTTCATATAATATACAAAAAGATATTGAACAACGCATTTATATTTTGGTACTTTTATGGATTTAGGCTTAACTACCCAAAACCCTCTGGCCTGTGAGTGACACTCGCAACGGAAACCTCAGGCCCTGGCAGTACGCACACGTTTGCATCCCGAAAGGGTTAAGGGTCTTCAACCCATGAATGGCCCCCTGAAGGCATTTTAGTGTCCATCCATTTGAATTTGTGGCAATTTTAAAAAAAAAAAAATGGCGTTGTCTGTTTTTGTCGTAAGAAACTCCATTTATTTTGCTACTCTTGATATTTAAAATATTTCACTGACTTGTTTGAATTTCATTTGAAATAAAATTTCTTGAAAATGACGAATTTTTCAGAAATTTGACTGTACCTTAAATATAAAAAATGTGACTGCATAAAATCTCAGAAATTTTCAGAAAATGGTGGACTCTTATCTTTAACATGCTTGCAATGCATTTTAATTCGACTCCCAATTAACTTTTTTTTCTTAAATCTTTTTTTTATACAAATTTCCTAACTGCAACATTTTTTGGTAATTGTAAGACCCACAGATCATTGATAATTTATCGATGTGGTCCACTGATTATTCTAAAAGTATTAATTTGGCACTCAAGTGAGAAAGGTTGAAGACCCCTTAGTGTAGACGACACATGTACCATTATTGGAAGGGCACAATGACACTTAACACATTCTCTGTGACAATGAGGGGAAGGGAATACGATCACTACAATGCCAATCACAGAAATGGGTTTTTCCTCACACACCGACTTAAGGGGAAAATAAACATTAATCAACTCTCCCCGCAATAACATGGGATTGACTACTGAAACAGCACCCAAGATATTCAAGATTGAGTCGGGTGAGTGAGTGAAGATTTAAATTGCACTGTTCAGCTACTTGAGGGGTTTTGGCAATGGACCTCGTCATTTTGAACCATGGTAAAGTGACGAGAATGACACCTGAGCTGGCACCCCTTCTTCTAACTACCACACCAGCAGGAAGACGTTTGAGCTCTCGACAGATTTAACATGCATCGCTCCTCTTCACGGTGGGTCTTCAGTGATGCTAGGTTCGAACTCATGACACGCCAGCCACGAGTCTATTACTTTGACCATTAGGCTACAGCAGCCACCAAGATTTGGGCGGACAGTATGCAGATTAAGTATTCTACTGAGACTATAACTACGAGAGCTAACTTCAGATGAAAATGACTTATTTAATGACTTATTGTTTGATATTAAATTCATCATTTGATATCATTAAATTTGTAGATATAATTATGTTTGTATCTTGAGTTTTGCTTAAAATGTTGTTTTAAAAGATTAAGTTTTTTTTTTCCCTATTGTAGTTATGTAAGTAAGTACATATTCAGTATTTATTACTGTTATAATATAAATATTGTTGAGCTTCATTTAGCTCATGACACCTACTCCACTGGGTGGGCCACAACAGTTTGAAAAAATTAGAAGTAGACTGTACCATGTAAAAGTCTTCTCATCCCTGCTTTAAACTATTATACTATTATTTATTAAAAAAACATTTATAAAACCATTATAATTTGTTAAATAAAAATGAGAAAACAATTATATTTAGTAACTATGAAAAACATTCATGTATCACCAAATTTAAATTTAGAAAGTAAAACTATTCATAATCTTTTTCATTTACCAGTTACTGGTGAAACTTGATCAATATCAACTCCTTCAGCTAATAAAAACCTTATAATATCGTCATGTCCACATAAAGCAGCAGCCATCATTGGTGACAAATAGCATTCATTACTTTGATTTAAAGAAGGAACATAATCTACAATAGCCCCAGCATCAGTCAGAAGTTTCACAGTTTTCAAATCTCCACTCCATGCAGCAGCAACAACTGGGCTCAAACCTAAAGAAATATTGGTAACTAAATAGAAATACCCATAAATTTTGCTAATAGTAATTTCATATTGCATAACATACAAGATTTCAAAATATAAAAATAAAACAGATCAAACTATCATATCAGACATCCTGAAGGATAATAGAATTCTTGTAAAGAGATCAATGATACAACTTGAGAAATATAAAAACTGAAAAAGTACAGCATTTGTGTATCCTAACCATTTTTACTACTAATGATTTCTGAACTAATTAACTGTGGTTTTAACAACAGAATTAAATGGTTAAGCCAAAAGTAAAATCATCATGAAACAATTACAAAATAAAAATTTGAGCAATGAATGCACTTTTATATAGATAACATGACTATTGGGTTCTGGTGTGAATGTTTCCAAATTAATGAAACAATTATATCTCCATTAAAAAAAAGTGACACTCTTTATTCTTCAGAAATTTTAATGTAGTATAGAAATACTCAACCAGAGGTCTTGACTGAATTTCTAGCAAACACTACAACTTGTCTCACTTAAATAGTTTGCCAGTTCCTTTTACTACAAAAATGTCAGCAGTTACTCATTTTTACAAGCTTTTATTTAACTTGCAAAGTAATTTGAGTGTAATCTTGCAACTCAATTTTTTGAAGCTAATGTCTTCTACCTATTCAGCTGAAATTTTGTATACACGTTTAGTTTGGACGACAATGCATGTTTTGATATTGCAATTAGTTAAAAAGATATTAATTAAAAACCTTAAAACTCATAATTGTTCTTCCCCTGTTGGCTTTTTATTCTGCCGAGCAGCTCTCATCGGATAGAGCTTAAAGAAGTTCCGATTTTTCGACGTTTTTAAAAAAGCCATCTAATTCCTTCTATCAAACTCAGACAAAAAATAATTACATAATCAAAAGATCATTTATTTCGCCACGATACGGTATAATTCTTTTTACAAAATATTGATATTTTCTATTTTTTATGATTTTTTTCTAAAATGAATCAAAATCAGTGCGTTTTATGAAAATGTTTTCTAAATCGCTCTGCATGAATTTTTTTTTTTTTGTGTTAATAAATGGGTAATTAGCACTAAAAAAGTTCAGGCTTTTCCCTTTTAGAATCAGTCATTTAAAAAATAAAATGCCAAAAACTTATTTTTACGATTTTTCAAAAATAACTCAAATTTTTAATTTAACATTTAATAGCTTCGTCATTTTGAAAGATAATCACACGAAACTTTGTTTTCGTTTGTTGAATAGTATTATCCAAATTCTGTACAAAGATTGAAAAATAGGTTTAAAACTACGGATTTTAAAATTTTGTTTGTGTTTTTCGTTTTCAATATATTATAGTAAAAGCAAAAAAACAAAAAAAAAAGAAAGCGTTTTAATATTTTGATTAATTTTGCTTTGTCCAATGTTGTTTTGGTCTTGCAGTGTTTATCCTTCCCCCTCCCCATTATCCTCTTCTTGCAGCCCGAGTGAAATATCTATCATATGTACGTGGTCTGGTGGGAAAAAAGATTGAGTCTGAGCTAGACTGTTCAAAATTAACCGGCAAATGGCCTTGCAACAATGATGCGTTGAATGAGATGAACAGACTGAGAAACTTGTCCAGTAAAAAATAAATAAACTAAAAAGTAAAAAATAAATTAAAAGTAAAAAAACTTTTTTAGAAACAAGCTTTTATTTAAATGCGCTAAAAAGAATAAAATAAACTTTTCTTTTAAAACTTTTTTTACTATCAACTTATAACATCATTACACAATTTATAACATAAAAGCTTGTTTGTGAGATTTAAGTACTCCTATTTACTTAGCTTAAAAATTTGACAAATAAAAATCAATCAAATCAAGTTATTTAATTTGTTTATCTACACAGGTAAATCTC
>BMAV01000690.1:794080-834655 GCA_019973955.1 Trichonephila inaurata madagascariensis
ACAAGCTTTTAAGTTTATAGTAAAAAAAGCTTTAAAAGAAAAGTTTATTTTATTCTTTTTAGCGAATTTAAATAAAAGCTTGTTTTTAAAAAAGTTTTTTTACTTTTAATTTATAACTGTTTGCTTTGGAATTTCGCTGAATATTGAAAAAGTTGCAGACGTGTACAAATTGTATCAGAAGCATGGAAATTGGCAAATACACTTACAAACCATTTTCCTTTAAATATAAGCTCACATGTACATGTATGCTTAGGTAATCAAAGACTACAAAATTGCATCATTGTTTAATTTAATTTTACCTTTCCTTCAATATTTTTTGAAAAAATTTTTTTGTCTAAATATGAAAATTTTCTTAATTTAAAATACCAAAGTAATTGAATTCATTAATTTAGCTAAAATGTTTTCAATCGTTCAGAGATTCAAATTTATTAAACCTTTTTACAAAAAGTACTAGTAATAGTTAGCTTAAAATTTTCCCTTTATATTTTTAACATATTTTTTTAAAAAAATTATTAATTAAGGTTGAAAACTGCAAAAACTTTAGGTTCCTCGAAATACTTTTTTTACAAGAAAAAAACATAATATTTTATTTATATTCTGTTTTTGTATGATAAATAAAATTTGTTATAAGTTTAAAGTAACATGAACTACAAGTAATACAAGTATTGTACATTAATATGCATAGTTAAATATGCTTTATTATTATCAAAAAAATTAATACAGCTGAATTTTATTAAATATTATTTTGAATTGAAAAACAAAACTTAATACAAATTAAATAAATATGTAAAATAAATTAGAGTACTTATATATAATTGGCATTTATATTATTATATTTATTTGATTTTAAGCGGCCATCAATCCTAAGCCAAACCCAAAATTCTAAAAACATTTTTGTGAAAAAATAAAAAAATAGTGTAAAATTATAGTTTATTAATATTCAATGTTTAGAAAAAATTTTAAAAACTTAAAATGGAACCTAACAAAAGTGAATAAATTCATTAAAAACTTTTAACACATACATAAACCTGTAATTGTTCAAATTGTCAGTTTCATGTCCAATTTTCCCTGCACAATAAATTTTTACCTCTTTTGATTTTAAGCAACACCCGATTTTCAGTAACATTAACAGTGGAAAAAAGAGTGCGGCTTATGGTAATATTCACTAACAATCGTACCTTATTTAATTTTCTAACTGATCTAGCTCCTTTTTTAAAATTTTATTTATATATTCAAACCTTATCAAAGACATATAATGTATACCTAATTTGTTACAAATGTTAACTTTAGCTTTCTTCTTCAATAATATGGCTACAGTTGAAAAATGGCCATGTCTAGCTGCATGCATTAAGGGTGTCCATCCATAAGAATTGGGAAGATCAATTGAGGCTCCATAACTTATTAGTAGACTCACTATTTGAGAAAATCCATTTGCTGCAGACACTTGCAAAGGTGTTTCCCCTTCACTATTTTGAAAATCGATAAATGTTCCTGAAAAGAGATACGCGAAAGATTTTATATATTTTGAAGAAATTCATTAAAAGAATCTATATATAATGTAAACAAATTTCAGAATTGTACATATAATATAGTCAAATTTTAAATTAAGTCAAATTAAACCAGATTTTAACTTATTTTATTGCAATAAAATATAAGGTAGAATTTACTTTTAAAAATTAACTTCTTAAGATAAAACATTACATTTATGTATAAAGGAATTCTTAGTATTATTACAATCAAGCTGCGTAAGTCTGATGGGGTTCAGTTCCATAACCCATAAAAATTATTAAAGTACTACTATAAATTTATGCTTAAATCTTGAAAACTTCTAATTTTTCATAAATTGCAAATCCTATATTTAAATTTTAACCAAAATAATTTTTACTTCAAATGCTTTTTTTACAGAACAAGTAAAAATTAAAAGTTATGGATTTCCAACATATATTAAATATATAACCCTACCACCACCACCCTTTTTAATGTATATATACATTGAAATTGTTATTATATATATATTATTACATGTGATAAGAGACTGGCCATTCAGTATAGAGGAAGCTGACTGACTGTGATGCTGACTGCTGTGCCGTAGGACCCGAGTTTAAATCCCAGAGAAGGCATGGGTGTTTGTAAATATATAGTGTCTTTGCGGCACATGGGGGCACTCTAAATATTCATCCAGCCACAAGTCCTCTCATGAGGTTAGTGGAAGGGGAGGAACTGAGCAAAACTGTACTGTTACCTGCATGGTGCTCATAGCCTTGGTTAACAACAGGCGTACAACTAGCCCTTTGCTATGAAGAATTTCATGGGCCTCGATCTGATGTTACTGTTGATCAGGTGGAATAAGTACCAACACATCTGATAAGAAAAATGGGTACTTATTCTTTCCCCCATCAACTATCTTTGCCAAAAAATAATAATAAATTGCTTACAAATGGTATGACTTCAACAAAATATACATAAGTTGTTACTTTTGAATACTATGATTGTTGACTGACGAAATTATTGATTATATTTAACAGGCACCAATTAGTTCTCTAACATTCATGGTTGATAAAAAAGTAATGAAAAATGACACATATAACTACTCCTTGGTACTTACATATTATTGTAACCTATTGGCAACATTATATGAAACGAAGCACCTGGTTAACAATTCAGCATATACTACACATAGGAAATTTGGATTGCCAACTTAGCGAGCTATTAATAGAGTTGGCGACTGTTGTGATAATATGTAAGTACCCTATTTTTTTTTAATCAAACTTTTACAAAATTATAAGACATGAAAAATAGAAATTATCACTTTTTCAATTAAATGTAAAATAAGTAAAATATTATTCATGAAAAATCCATAAATATTAAAATTAAAGATCATTGATAAGGAAGAAATTTGTCAGCATTTCAATTGATAACAAAAAATTCAAATGAGGTCATTAATCATAATTGCGATAAAACTTATATAAATATGCCACTTGAAGTTCTTGAAATTGTAACATCAAATACACTTATTTATCATTACACACAATTTATACATACTTCTAAATATAAAAAAAGATTCCATAATTTTGACTAACTATTTTTTTACACAAATAAATCTATTTCACAACATTTGATTTGAACAATGCAATACTTCTGTGTTCAGTATACAGGACTATTACTAAAAAAATTATCAGTACACTTAAATACTAATAAATCATTTTCCCATTAAAGTACTATAAAATCTATTGTTATATCTAATACATGTACAGATATAGAATTACCTTGAATAATAATAATAAAACTTCTGCTTTAAGTCAATTTGTAGCACCAAAGTCAGTGTATCATTTACAAGACATAGCAAAACATACAATAAAAATTAATGTTAATTATGATAGGGAAATTTTTTTTAAAAAAAAACATACAAGTCGCATCATTAGACACAAAAATTGAAGATCCCACCAACCTTCTCTCAACCAACAATCCTTAACAGTATTTGTTCAAAAAACATTTATTTATTTTTTTAAACTGAACTCTGACAATTTTTATTTGGCAAAAATGTTCGATAGGTTAGAATGCAAGCAGTGAAGAAAATATAAAAGTTAAATTCATCATATATAGAATTCTTTAATTTTTTTGTCTACTACTATCAGTAGCAGAGACGCTCTATCCATTGAGCGGGACGGGTGCCCAGGAGCCCAGATAAGCTGGACTTAATTAGATTTTCTGGTTATAAATTTTGCTCTTCCAATGCCAAGGGGGCCTGCAGATCTTCTGCACCCAGGGCTCAAAATGATCTTAAATCAACACCAATCAGTAGTATTTAAGGTTCGGTCCTAGGAGAGCCCACACCCTTGGCGCGAATTATTTTGGTTGGTGATAATTGTGCCATCTTGGTAACCCTACTTTGATACACTAGATATGGTAAACCTAACTACTTCTGGAATTTTCCTATTTTGCCGGCGGACATTTCGAATTTAATTTTGCTGTTGAGCACTGGCTGGAAGCATGGCTGCGTGTGTGAGTGAATAAACCTTAGAATTTTTTACTTTGTTGAATGCAAAAAGTAAGATAGAATTGATGGAATGGTGTATGAAGGAAGGATTGATTGCTTCGAGTTATGAATATCGTAAATGTAATAATTGGTATTATGTAACATGGTCGGCAATAAAATGCTTTCTTCAAAATCGTACCAGCCACACCAAAGGTATGTTCGACCATTACCTCGTAGAATATATATGGTGGCGCTCACATGATCATTAGCTTAGCAATGAGATATTCAAGGCTTTTTTAAAATCTGTTGTTACGTTGTACCCTCCACTTGGAAAAGATAAGCAGTAAGTAAGTGCTGTTTTTATATATTTTTTTTATCTTAAATGTTTAATTTCTGTATTGTTAACATATATTTTCATTACGCATCCACCTTATCCTGCTATATTCACTTGCTGACATTGTCGGGTTCGTTTGGCGCCATCTCCTTCAGGCTTGACGCTTTTTCCGGGTTTGGCGCCAAGTGTGTGGGCTCTCGTAGGATTTTACCGTATTTAATATTGGGCTAAATTTGATTACATGTCATTTATAGAATTTTTTTCTAATATTTCTTACTTTATTACCAGCAGAATAAAATTGGTTATTATAAATTATAGTATTTTATTTAAGTCAACTATCAAGAAAAAAATAATTTGGTTATTTCAAAAACTATTAAATCTACAGCAGAGTAAGTAGTCATTTTTTCATCTTAATATTAAAATTGGGCATTGAGAGAAAACAGAGAAAATGTAATGTTACAACAATAAGAAAAAAAAAATCAAAATTATTCCTATATGCAGATAAAAATAATAAGGAAAAATAATTAAGGCACTTACATATTATCACAACCTACCAACAACATTACATGAAACGAAGCATGATTGCCAATTCAGAGTATACAGCACATGCAAAATCAGGGTTGCCAACTTAGTGAGTTATCTTGAATATTGGCATTGTTTCGATAACATGCAAGAACCAAATTATGATTTATGAGGATCAAAACAAATCAGGTTTAATAAGTTACAAACACGAAAAACACTTAAAATACATACAACCAATAAAAAAATACTTTTTAGGTAAGCATTCGAAGGTGCGATTTCACCACAGCAAAATTTGCACCACACTAATTGTGCCATGATATCAAAACAACAAAGGGTACTTACATATTATCACAACCTATTGGTGACATTACATGAAATGAAGCACCTAGTTGCAAATTCAGCATGTACGACACATAGGAAATCGGGTTGCCAACCTATTAATAGAGTTGGCAATTGTTGCGATAATACTTAAGGAGCCAAGAAAGATTCTGACATGTTTTTTTGAAGGAAAGCGATTCTTGCGGCACAATTTTGGCTGTGGTGACGCTAATACAAAGGAACCAAAAAAAATTCCCTTAATAAAAATAATTATAGGAATTATGATACAAAACATTTAATAATTTATCACAAGTATTACAAAATTTTGGAATCATTCTACAATATTCATATAAAGATTTAAAATTCATTCATAAGAGAATTAAAAAATTTTACACAAACACGAAAAATAAAAGTTAAGTAAATATAATTTTCTTAACTTTTTTTACTTACCTAAAAGAGCCAAAAATTATAATTTTTAAAATTCATTTAACGGCAGTGTTCCCATCAATCAGGACTAATTGAAAAATAAATCTTCAGTTTAAAAGCGAAATTGTTTGAATACATTTATTTCAAAAGTTAAATACGAACAAACCTATACACTAATTAAGTATTTACAATTCATCAACGTTAACTAAATTTATCGCATCATGTAATTCTCAATTGAAATTCTGCAATTATGTGTCAAGTGATTTTTTTCAATTATTTATATATTATTAAATCAGTGTACCTAACCTAAGAAGTCAACTCTTCTTACTTTGAGTTAAAGACAAATTAAAAAGAGAGAATTAAAACAATAAGATTCTAAATACTAGAAATATTCGTGGTAAGTAAAAGATTTATAAATTACCTTCTTTTAAGCACTTTTCAACTTCAGTCAAGTTTCCAATTTGACAGTAAAATAAAATATCTTGATTTGAGTTCATTTTTCCTTATTACCAAGCCTGTATTTTTAAAGAAATAAATAGACTTATTTGAAAATTTTTAATCAAAATTTTCACCGGTACATTAAAACATAAATATAACATTTAAAAACAGACTGAAACTGAAACTAAATTTATGTTGCCATTATAAAATTATAAAAGTACTTTACTTTCAACTAATAAGGCTTTTTGCATAATTTTACATTAAAATAGATTATCAAACTTTAAAAAAAGTTACAAAATATGTCTGTTAAAAATATTTAACAAATATTTACATGAAAATTCTTTATTATAAATATTCGACAAGGAAATCAAACAGCGTTTTCTTTCATTTTACAGTTAAACACAGAAATCGGTTTTCGACTAATGTTGTCAAACAGAATCTGTATCTGCCTGATTGCTGTGCAAAGGCATTGTAATAAAAATTGATTATTAATTACAGAACACACTAATTTATTAGATTTAAATTAACTGAAATTGCATTTATGGCTGCAGCGGTTGCTGTAATCAGCAAAGAGGTTTGTTTGGATCAAATATTTAGTAGAAAAACTTATTAATACGAAATAATTATTAGTTTAATTTTAAAACAACAAAAATAGTGCTTTCCAACAGTGTAATACTGTTGTGAAAAAAATTATTACAAAACATCAGCAGGCGATAGATAGTTGACTATTTCGAAGTTTATTTTTTCTTTGTTTCGCTTTATTTAATTTTACTTGTATGAATAAATAACACAATATTAAAGCTTACACGGTTTTTAAAAATTTATGAAAAAATTAAAAATTATTCTTTACGTGTGTACGTTTTTTGTGTGCCTTTCGTTGTGAGTGGTTTTAGGATACAGAAAGCAGTAAAAAAAAAAAGCATAAAAATTTTTTGGTGTTAATCATGTATAAAGAATTAAATCATTTGCGGCCTTCTGCTTATTACTATTTTATTTTCTGTCTAAAATATCAAATTGTAAAGAAATCTCGTTTAAAAATTTACAACTTATATAATTATGATCTATATATCAAAACCAATGTGCAAAGAAGAGCTATTTTACATAAAAACTACATTTACTTTTATCTTATATGAAGTAGGTGTATAGAATAATTAACAATTAGGTCACATTAGGTTTTTTATTTTTTCAATTCTGAATATTATGTTTTAATATTTTAGAAATTTTACAAATTCGTGAGTTTAAAATGTTAATTAAGAAGGATAATAGTGAATTTTAAAGTTTTAAATAGAGGCAAATATTATTCAAATGATTCTCCTTGAAAAAGAAATATTTTTTGATATTAATTTTTGTTTTGTTATAATTTATATTTTCTAGTTTATAAGCATTAGTTATTCTTTGCTTTCTCATATATGGCAAATAAAATGCATTTATGATTTGCAATTTCATTTTAGAATTATCCTTTGTATGTGAAAACTTCTTCTCCTGGGAATGATTTAAAGTTTTTATATACTATTCATACATCATTAGATGTTATAGAAGAAAAAGTATTAACTGTTAATAAAACTGCTTCTGACCTTAGAGAACTTTATCTTGGTTTGCTGTATCCAACTGAAGACTATAAAGTGTAAGCTTAATTTTCTTTTCATTTTCTAGACTTGTATATAGAATTTTCAGTAGTTTTCCATTACAACCATACTGTGCATTTTCAGCTTATAATTGGCTCATTTTGATTCTTTTTACTTTGTATTTTTTATAAAAGTTTATAGGAAAATGTCCTGTATTGAGTTAATCACCACAATTTTATTGCAACCAACTTATTTTAAGTTCATGAGATATCAGGGAATTAGAATAATCATTGTCAGGAAAGAAAATCAAGCTTTTGACTTCTAATTTGCCTGGATTAAAACATACTGATTGGTAGAATTTTAATTGAAAAATACCACATTTTAATGAAATTGTGTTGTTGCTGCTGTTTCTAATGCCACCTGTCTGATGGTATCAGATCAAAGCGCACAAGATTCATCATGGCAAGGAGCTAGTAATTTATGTCTGCTGTTAGCCACATGTTTGAGCACCATACAGGTGACAGTATAACTTGGCTCGTTACTGCTCCAATTTTGGGAGTGGTCAGGGACCTTCTCCACCTCTCTTCCCCTTCCACCAACCTCATGAAAGGACTTATGACTTGATGGCTATTTAGAGTACCCCCATGCTGCAAAGGCACTATACATTTACAAACATCTATGCTTTCTCTGGGATTCAAACCCAGGCCCAATGGCACAGCTGTAGCATCACTAACCACTATACTGGATGGGCGGCATTGTTATAAAGTGTTATTGATTTGGGGTATTATACTGCCAACCAATTTTGCCAAATCAAAACATATCATCCATTCAAAAAATGTCCTGAAATATTGTCATCATTATTATTATTATTGTGTTTGAACATGTGCTGAGAATGGTTTTTCCACTATTGGCTGCATTTCAAGGCATTTAGTGACATCTTTCAGTGTCACAAAATTGGTTAGCGGTATAATACATAAGTAACGAATTTTGTCATAGGACTGGAATGCATAAGGATTCCTAAAGAATCCATAACATATTAAATTCAAGATTATATAAAATTTTAAAAAACTGCTTCAAAGTAAAAAGAAAGAGAGATTCGATAATCGCAGGAATCTCAAATAGATTAGATTGACTAAATTTTTGTATTTTTTTTTTTTTTTTTTTTAGTATTTCATTAAAATTCTGATGGCATTGCTTATCATTTATCTAATTATAATGATTTGATCTTTCATTAAACAGGGCTTACGAATCATTTTTAAAAAATCATGTTCAATGTTTGTGTAAAAATCAAAATATTTATTTGTTGAGATATGTTTGTGGTTCAATTAATTAGATAACTATATCTTTATTTTTTTTATAATAGTATTTTTGTGAATAAGAGTTGTTTATTCTTTATTTTATATAAATTATTATCTTTTGTTCCATTTTTTGTAATCATTCTTCAAAGGAATTATGTAAATGTAAAGAATGAATTTTTAAAAATATGTAAAAAATGCTTTAATTGAAACTTCATATTTTACTTTAACAGGTATTTAGCACTATTTTTCATGTGCAAAAATAGTGTAGAATTAATAAATTAAATAGTTCTGCTTTATTTGTAATCTTATTTTTAAAAATTGTTGCGAAGTTCTTAATTTTTCATTCTTAATCCACACGACTTTAGACTAGCATTCACTTTTGAATTAAACCATACTTTTACTCTGTTATTCCATAATTTTATTCTTTTATTTTCTTTAATACTCATATAAATGAAATTTATTGTAGTAAAATTTATAAAATTTGTTTTGTTGTAAGAAATAATCAGTACTTTAGAAAATCAACCAACCAACCTGGTGTTTCCATCATGTTAACACTAATAATTGATTTTAAAGTAGATTATGTAATTTCTTTAAAGCTGTCTTCACGTAACATTAAAGAATAGAACCCAAATTCAAAATATTTTTTTCAAATATGAAAGTGTTCTAACATTAATATTCTGGTTTCACTGTCCTATTTAGTGCAACATATTTTATCATAACTTATTTTTATATTAGTTTATCCATTTTTTTCTCGTATAAAATATATTTTGCATTTCTTTTTTCCCTATACTATAATGCTAAATGAACTACCTTTTTGCATGTTAAAATGAAAAGTTACTTATACATTTGACAAAAACACCCTTTAAAAGGATCCTTCTTTCTTGTTATAAGGATATTTTTATGTTAATGTTTTTTATTGAAATTTCTCCACAGTTATTTTCCTATTTTATTATAATCTTAATTTTGATATAATTATATAAATAGTATGACAAATGTAAATAAGAGTGTTCTATTTTTATATAATTTTTTTTCGTGATTTTTTATTTTTAAAGGTACGGATATGTAACAAATACCAAAATTAAATTCATAGTTGTTGTAGAATCATCTCATACAACATTAAGAGATAATGAAATTCGTCAAGTGAGTACTCTACATTTATATTTATGTAAAATATCATTCATCTTTTTGAAACATATTACTCATTAGTGAAATAATTTTAAAGAGAATAATTCAATAGTGTAGAGAAAGGAATGTAACAGATCCTGAACCCTCTCAATACATAGTTTTTTTTTTTTTTTATCAAAATAGGTTCAAAAATTGCATATATTTTTTATTACTTATTTCAAATCTACATTTTAGAGTTAAAATATACAAAAAGAATTTATAAAAGAGGATTTTTTTTTCAATGTAGAATAAGATCACAAAAACATAATGAAAACAGAAACTGGAACAGTGTGGGTTGCAATGTAAGTAGTCGGGGGAAAATGCATCCACACAGAAATCGCAGGTGGTGCAAATTTTGCTACTACTATGTTGCCCATGGAAATCACTGGATGTGCGAGAGGGTTAAATTTTTAGTACTACAAAACTGAGGAATGCTTTTTATCAAAAAACTTTTATTGTAAATTGTATTAAATTGTTATATGTATTATGTTAAAATCACTAATAGTGTAAAAATATGAGAGAGAGAGATAAAATAGCATGATTTTACATGTTAAATTGTAAACTGCACTGACTAATTTTTATTTATAACATAAATGTATCATTAGTTTTTATCATAATAATGTAAATATTTTGTAATTTTACTAAATTTTAAATGCATAGCAAATATCTTTGTATAGTTTAGGGACAACTAGAACCACATAGCACAAATTTTTAGCATGTAGTTCTGCATTATAAGCACAATGTTTTTTTATAAAAAGATTATGTAAATAACAAATCATTCTGTTTTGCAGTAGATATTATACACTTCCATTTATTTATCTAGTAAAAAATGTATTTTTGTAATCTATACTGATATATTCCAGATGTTTCGAAGAATTCATGCTGGATATGCCGATATGGTTTGCAATCCTTTTTATACAGCTGGAGAAGTTGTATCTTCCAAGTAAGCAATATATATATATATATTTAGCTCCTTGTTTAAAAGTTCTATGTAAGATAATTGATTATAAACTGATTTGTAACATGTTTTAAATTCATCAACTTTTTTAGTATAGCAGTTCAGCTTTACAACAAGTAAATTTGTACTTTTAATATATAAATTTTAAGTATAAATAAATATAAGTAAAGAAAGGAGAAAAAGAAACTATTTGTTCTTTTGAACTTGTTCCTATGAAATAGTGAGGCAATTTTTTTTATTATTATTATTATTTCTGTAGAAACATGTAATTTGCATTCATTTACCTAAGTGTAAAAACCAATTTCTTGTGCCGAAAACTGTTCATTTTTTCATTTTGCTTCACAGTATATTTATTTGATATTTAAGAATTCACTTTTCTCTTTTTCAAGTTGTTAATGATGAACTGTTTGAATCACTTTTCATATGATATTCTGCTGATCCAAAATAAATCCTGAAATTTCAGGAAATTATTACATAATTTTCCATAATTATTAACATGTGTTAGGCTCTTGAGCTAGATTTTTTTAAATTTTGCATCATATAATAAAATAAGGATATTGATTTTTTTTAAAATTTATTTAAAATACTGTGTGATAATTACTATGAGCAACAGGTAGTATAGATAACCCCTACATCAGGAAAGAGTTGTGTTTGCTAAATAAAACTTGGAAGGCATGTTTACACATCTAAAAGATGACATCTGTTCAAATTTCATGCTATATGTACAAGAGTGACACTAATAGAACCACTATAAATATGTAAACCATTTTTTTTTCTTTTGTTATTATTCAATGTAAACTTCATGAATGTTATTCCAGATTGGGTATTGTAAGCTTAGGTTTTAGCCAATTATGCATTTATGCTAATGAAGGCAATATCATCAGTTTACTGAGTTTAAACAAGGCTATATATCAGAAGGTAAATTTTCTTTATGCAATTTTTCTGAATTATTTAGTAGGGGAGCTCTGAGTTAGATTCCTGTAGCATTCATTCCATGAACTCCAAATTACTGCTATTAGTACTTTCAATGGTATCAAGCTATTGAAGGGCATAATGGAAATCTGTTGTGCTCTTGTATGAGTCATATCTGTTTTAGTGCTAGTGGTGGGTTTATAAGAGGTAGAAAGAGGCCAGGTGAATGCTTGGTACTAAGCTATGTGTAGCATACAGTTTTTAGATTGATATATTGGTTTATAGTGTGGGAAGTAATTTTTTATGATTAGCAGAAGTACTCTTGTCATTATACCAGGCATCTTGACAGAAAATTCTTACATCAAACTGGTGATTGAACGGATTATGTTGTGTTCTTTATCAAAAAAGCATTTTTTAACTGGATAAACATTCATGTTCATACCATTGTTGTTACTCAATATACTCTACAGAATGTCAACATATTGCCTTGGCCTGTGAAAGGACCAGATCTTTATCCTGTTGAATATGTATTATTGCACGAACAATCAAGCATCATCCACATCTAGCGTGGACTGCTGCTGATTTGACCGAGTGCAATAAGCATGGAACTCAATCCTACAAAATAACACTTAGCACCTATGCTACACACTTGTATGGTTGCATTCAAAACCGTAGTGGCTTCAGCAGTTATTAATATATTACCATTTTACATTTGATGTTTCTTTTCTCATGCATTCTTCAACCTGTTAATTTTTAAAACTTAAATCAGATAAATGTTATCTTGACAAGTGTTTTGCCTAATTTTTTTCATCTAAACTACTTTATTGATGTTGCGATTTTTCTTTTTCCACCAGCATATTTGCTTTTATTTAAATATTTTCATAGTTTTATACATTTTTTTAAAAAAAAAATTGCATGTATTTATTAACATTTGACAATTCCAGTATTAAAATTTAAATTTCAAAAGAACAGTTGATAAAAAAAAAAATTCTTTTAAAAAGAACTAAAACAAGGAAGAACAATATTTTCCACCCTTGCATGATATTAAAGATCGAGTATTTCTATTCATGAATTATGGTACTGTTCAGTTATTTATATAAACTGTACAAATTTTATATTTAGTTTTGTTTAATATGATTTTTATAATCAACTCATTTATGAAGTTTAAAGTTTGATTTGAGTACCTAAAATTTCATTCGAAACAAATAAATATTTTTCTACTAATTTGATTTCTTGCTTAGTAATGTAATACATGTTTATAAATTTAAGGCTATAAATATGAAATTTGATACTTATGCTTTAAGAGGGTTTACCCATGTAACAGCTTGTTTTTTAAGCATTTTCAGGAATTTTTTTTTTTTTTTTGAAAACTAGTAAAATGATAGAATTTAAAGTTTTTTATCATTTATATATATGTATCTTAAGAGCATGTATATAAATTTTTAGCCAAAAATATTCAATAGAACGTGAGCTATAGCGCTCTGAATACACTCTTCTCTAAAAAATGGACACTCACTTCCTCCACAATTCCGGCTAATTGGCTTATCTGAAATTTTATAAAAAAAATTAATTACATTTTAATCTATAAGCTTAAATGCACCAAAAGAACTATACACAATTGAAAATATCAAAAATTGGATTTTTGGTAGACCTCTGAAGAAAAAGATTTGAGTTTCATGGGTTCTTCATATTTTTTGCTATAAAAAATAGAAATATTTTGAATTTTGGAATTATCATAGTTCATTTGGTGTGTATACTTATGCTGAGTCTACCCTGTAAATTTGATGTCATTCGGTCAAACCGTTCTTGAGATATGATGGAGGAAAGTTTGAAAAACACAGTTTTGAGAAAAACCCGTTTAAAGTTTCAAGTCTGATTAAAACAATGAAAATCTTAACTTAGCATGCCAAACAGCTGCTCTTCTAACACCTGCTTCTTTATAACGTCTTCGAATTTTAAAGAATCACTTTACCACCATATTTCAGACATGTTAAGAAAGTAATTTATGAAAAAAAAATTTTATTTTTTTAACCCATCTCATGCGTGAATCCCCTTAAAAAGTGATTCAAATATTGATTTTACAGTACCTAAAATAAACATGATTGTAGTGAAATTCTTTTCCTCATAGAAATTATGATATATATATATATATATAGCATTTTTGTTGTTATTATGGAATGCAAAACATTAATTAAAATTGATTTAGGAAACCTACAAATAAGAGATATAGAGATAAAAGAACTCTTGTTTTTGAAAGAGTAAACATGCAATGTTTATATTTGTAGTATTAAATATGCTATTCTATAAAGTAGGGCTTGCAATTTTCTTATCAAGTAGTATCTTTGCATGTATAAAGAATATATTAAACATTTTGGTTTCTAGATTATATTATGTTGACTTCTAATGCAGCATATCTGTGCTACTTAATGGAAGCAACAATTTTATAATTTTTCTGAAAGGTTCATTATTATTACTTTGAGAATAATATGTGGAATATGTTTCATTTCTCTGAACAACATTTTATTTTGAATATGGATTTGAAGGAAAACTAAATATGATGAAAAGAAAAAAAAATTAGTTTCAGAATCAAAGAAATAAAGTGTATCCATGTAAAAAATACAGTTTACAATGTATTGAACTTCATTATATTTTTTATAAGGAATTTAATGCTATTAAAAAAATGTATCATTTTATCTCAAAAAGATTTTTTTAAAAAGGTTTATAAATTTTTTTAAAAAATACAAAATGTGTATGAATTACGATATGCAACAATTGTATATAAATACATTTATTTTTTTCCAAGATATTGTCAGTCTTATTTCCTATTGGTTGAAATGAAAAACTTAAGTCTTAAGGTTCAAATCACTAATTAAAAATTGTTAGTTTTAAATTGAAAAACCACTGTGCTTACAAAATGATAGTTAATCAATAGTATTTTTCTAACGAAGTTTGTGGTTGTTGATAGGTTGATTTGAGCTTTTTCATATTAATGCTTAAATTACAATTTTTATTAATGCTACTTATAAATACAATTTGATGAATATAAAATTATTATTTTCATTTATTTGGTTTTTAAAACAATGAAGTCTTTAATAATTGCATGTTATTTTGGTTATTATAAGGTATCGAAATGTTAATCCAACACCATTAGTTTTATGTATTTATCCCAACTAGACTATATTATTATAACATTAATGTTAATTAATCGACATGGTGGCTTATAATGGGCTTATTCTTCATAGTAGATGTTTCAAAGCTTTAGTCAGTTTAGTTTAAATGTCAGTCAGAAAAATGTTTCAAATGTATAAAAATGTAGCTACATTTTATTTCAAGAACAACTTGCTCATTTTTTTGGAGTGATGTTTAATTTGTAGTTAAATTTCTAATTTCATGTGAAATATGTTGTGTTATTAAAAATATAGTTTTATTTATTATATTATAATGCTGTAACTGTGTGCTGCTTTGCAAATAACTTAGTTGTGAAATATTTGAAATTCAAAGCTATGAAAATAAATTTTTTAGTGTCTGCAATGAATGTTTTACACAAATATTATAAAATCATTTATATATTCTTATTATACAGAATCATACTTAGTATATCACCATTTCTTATAGAATTGATTTTTGCAAAGAACCCCTCTTGAGAAATGTATTGAGAGATAACATTTAAAAAAAACTGGAATATATATGAGGCATATCGTGTGCTCAATAGCAAAATATGTTTCACCTCTCTTGTGAAATGCTGTAAGATTTTAACAACATTTAAGTCACAAATCTTAAAAACTTTGCATAATATGTTAAATTGGGCCTTACAGAATAAATTTATTGACATAATTAATGGTACAAATTAATATTTCATAAAAAAAATTTTAAATATTTGGCAATATAATGCTAATTTTTTTAAATACTTAACAATATTTGTACCTTTTAAATTATAAAACATTTTCAGATTAATATGAAATGAATAAATTCTGCAATTAGTAAAAAGTTAAAATAATTGTACAGTCTGTGTGTAATTGTAACTGTTTTTTGCCACCAATGTTATTCATGGGCTGAGCATCCCCACCAATATTTGTTATAATTCTCTGTGAGAGTTGTTGTAGTAGCTTCTTACGGGAAACATCAAATGAATAGCACCATCCTTACTAATATTATAAATGCAAAAGTTTGTTTTGATGTTTGGTTGCCTTTCACTCAAAAACAACTGAATGGATTTTAATGAAACTTTACAGTAATATAGCTTATACATCAGAATAACTCATAGGCTATAATTTATAAAGATATTGTGTGAAGTGTCCAAAGTATAACGATATTTGTCAAGTAAGTAGGGAATTCTGGCGTGCGCTGCAAAAAAGCCCACAGCAGCATATATCTGTCTTTTATTTGTGAAGAAGCCCTATTTGTTTATACGCAAAAGCCCCCTACGCAAGGTGCTCGCTTCTAATTTATTCCTGTGATCAGTGTAATCCCTATTTTTTTTATTTTAGAATAAAACTAAATTTTGAAGGGAGAAGAATAAATCTACTATTGATTTTTTTCATGGGTAAGCCATTATTGCCTGGTGAACTATAATACAATAAACATTAATTATTTATTTCTATGAATTTTTTTTTTCTGATTTTATTATGCACATTTGGTAGTAACAAATTGATCTTTATATCAAAATAAATACTTTTATCGCTTCTGTGGTACTTAAAAGTATAAACTTTCTTTCACACTACATCATTTGGACAAATTTGCATAATTTGTTTGTGGTTAATAGTTAATTATAATGCTATAATTTTAATTGAATAGGAAAATATTGCATTTTTTAAGTTTAAAAATAATAATAACTACTGTACTGTATTTTTTGGAGTGAGTGAATATTAACGTCACACTGTTCAGCTACACGAGGGCTTTTGGCGACAGACCACGTAATTTTGAACCATGGTCAAGTGACGTGGACGACACCTGAGCTGGCACCCCCTTTTCCTAACTACGACATCACACCAACTTAGCAGGAATATTCTTTGAAATCCACTCTTCCAAGATATATGGCAGCACGGGTTCTATGATGAGTATATTAACGGGCAAGGCGAATAGTTTTGTTGCAGAAATTGTGTTTTCAGCGAATTACAAAGATAAGCATTTTTGTCCCGAAAAATAGTTAATGTCAAAATTTAAGTGTCTTATGTTTTTTTGTATGTTAATGAAGACCTTAGAAAACGATTTAACTATTTATTTTAAGTGAACGGTGTATATAATTAATTTTACAGTGGAATATCTTTAATTAACTAATTAGCTCTAACAGATTAAATTTCCCAAAGTTGTATATTTTTTGTTTATGTATATCCCTGAATTTTCAGTATAGTGATCCAAAAAAAAATATTGCATGAAAAAAACTGCAGTAAATCATCATGCAGTAGATAAAGGGTTAACGTGCATCGCTTCCCTACATGACGGGTCTTTAGTGGTACTAGGCTCGAACTCGTGCCAAAGCCAGCCACTGTATTTTTTGGAAGTGTAGAGAAAGTACCTACTAAGAATTATGCCACAAAAGCGTAAGTTTAATCTTTCCCAAAGCTCTAAAAAAGCTCGAGCTATGAAAGTAGCTAGACATTTGCCAACTTGACTCTGTCACCAACATTTCGCTATGTTTTTCATTGAATCGCCATTATAATTTAAGAAACAGCATTGCTTGCGAATATTACAATTTTATCATAAAATAAATACAACAGAAAGTAATATTAATGTATTACACTGTCAGATATAAATTATTTACACTATTTTAAGCGTTCATTACACAAAATTTGTAACAAATGTGTTACTTTTGCTTAGCAGAGATCAGCTTAGGAAGGTATTTTCAAAAATCGACCCTCAAGAGAGTTACGGGAAGTTATAAATAAAAAAAATCTTTTTTATCAGCTATTAGATCTACAGATTTAAAATTTAACAAAGGTATTTTTTTCTTTTTTTATTCAGTTGAGCTATGCAAAAAGTTTTTTTTTTTTTGTTTGTTTGTTTAATTTGCAATTCATGTAAAATTAACTCATTAAAAACTTCTTTATCCTTCACTCTGTATTGTTTAATTTTTCAGTTCACCCGTGCAAAGAACGGGTATACCAGCTATTCATACAATAAAGGAAAAATTCAGTCGAATCACCTAATTCTTTGAATTGCAGAACCAGTGTTCATGAACATTTGCTAACCAACAATAATATTCTGTGTTATCTTATATTAGCATGTATATACAGCTTTCTTCAAAAACATTTTCACTTTTAAACTATTAAGTAGTATGAAAGTTTAGATAATAGATCAACCAATTATAATTCTATTTGCCATTAAGCTATTTGTTAACGCCTTAACTGCCACCAGTGTATATATACGTCTCACTCAACTGGTGTACTAAATACCTTAACTGCCGCCAGCGTATATATACATATCACTCAACTGGTGTATTAAATACCGCAGATGTATTTATACATCTTTCTGAGAGAGATATATATATGATTCTGTTCTTTGTGCTGCTATCAGTAGAACTATTTCGAACGATTTGGAATGAAAAAAAAATAACCTGAGAGTGTTTAAGAAGGATTTACTTATTTCAGTAAGAAAATGTGATTATTTATGCTTTTTCTTTTCCCCTCAGTACACCTACATGCAAATTGTGTAACTTTTAATCAACAGTTAAGAGTTTAATGAAGTTTTTGTGAATCCTAAATCAATAAAATGACTATTTTTACCAATACAAAATACCTCAAGTTTTAAAATTTTCTCTGTTGATTTGTATAATTTTCATTACAATTAAAACTTACATTTCATACTGATTAAATTTTGAAAATTTTTGCTTTACAATTGCAATTTGCTTTGCAATTATTATATATATATTATATATATTAGAATACTTGTTACTTTTATTTTATTGTTATAATATGAAATACATATCAAAATATCACATAATATAAAACCAAAACAGTTGGACTTTTTATGTTGTATTGCAAGTATGTTGTCTATTATTTGCATGAGTGTATATTACTAGATCAAAAACTTAACAAATTGAGTATATTTTAAATATTTGTTTTTCTAATAGAAATAGTCAAAATATTTATGAATTAATTATTCAAAAATTTCTATCTACTAAAAATTAGTTTCTACAAACTTTATTTGGAAGGCTTTTAAAGCATGGAAAGAAAAGCCCAAATGCTAGTTCTTTATTTTCTGTTATAATTACCATCCCGTCACTCTTAATAACTAATCAAAATCTTTGTTTTCTATGTATTTTGTTTAATAAAAAAAATTTCAGAAATTTTAGATGTAATATTGATGTGTAATATGTAAGTGTCTAGTTTTAAAAATTACTGTTATCCGATTGTGCTGTTATTTCTATTTGAAGTTGCATTTTGTTTGTTGTAATTTCTGTTAGATTCGTATACTAATTTTATCAGTACAGAAAAAGGCAGTAATTATTTACTGTTTATGTGTAAATATCGTTTATAAAAAAAATTCTGTGAATATGTTTTACACATTAATGAATATTAACATAATTTATATCATGTAAAGGTCCATGAGACATACAGTTCTGTTACCTGCTTGTTCTTGTGTTTTCAGGTAATAAATTTGACTGAAAACTATTATAGTTCAGTTATGCCTCTGGGAAAAAGAATGAACTGTGAAAACTATCACACATCAACCTCAGAAGAACAGTCTATAGTTTGTTTAGAACATCAATGCAGCAAAAGCTATTTATTTTCAATGTTGCAAGATCCTCCTGACCAGGAATATGTATATCCTGTATCAGTACCATGTTTTTACAATACTGATGTTGTTAATAGCAATAAATACATTCAGTTTGATGGAAACTTTCATAAGACAGAATTAGCTCAACCTGAAGTGCCAGCCATTGGACGTTCAGAATCCAAGTCCAAACTTCATGCAGATTTGATTAATGCATCATTGGATTCATCAATATACAATAACTTTAGTGAAGATGTTCGTAACACTACCTCATTAGAGCCACACTTTAATGCTATCACTGAGAATGAAAAACATAATTTTAATAAAAATATTGAAGAAGAGAAATCTAAAGTTTCAGAGTTTAGGTTATGGGAAATAATTGATAATCAATCAGATCAATTGAAAGAATCATATGTTGGATTACAGGTAGATGAGAAAGCCAATAAATATATGAAAAAACGTAAAATGGGTGCTCGATGTAATTGTAGACTTAGTGAAAGAAGTACCAAATTTCATTGCAATGAATTCACAGATAATGATAGGCAGGCTTTGTTTTCGACATTTTGGGAAAAAATGGATTGGCATCAGCGTAAATTATTTGTGTCTTCACTTGTGAAATGTAGTTTTCCAAGTGCTAGAAGAAAAGAATGTCAGGATCCTCATAGGAAGGAATACGCTTTTCAATATCACCTCAGAAAGAATCACAGACTATTGCGTGTATGCAAAGTTATGTTCATAAATACACTCAGTATTGGGGAGTTTTCTGTACGAGATTGGGCCATGCATAATAATGCTGTTATATTAAGCCAATGAAAGCTCTTAAAAAGTTTACTAACTTTTTTAGAAACCTCGATGTACAAAAATTATGAGATATTTCGTTTTTATGGAAATTGTTTGACTATTTCAAAATAGATTTTAGTAAGTTCTTTATTTGTAGTTTTAAAAAAAATTTTCATTTAATTAAGTAAAATTAGATGGGGAAAAACACTAGTACAGGATTTAAGCTCAATTTCTTATAACAATATGAATTAAGCTACATTAGAAAATCTCAAGAGGGGAGGCATAAAATGCCAAGACATGTAGTAAAAAAAAAATTGCAAAGAAAAATAGAGTGGTAGAGTGATGGACATAAACCTTCTAATTCTACAAATTACCCAAGGCAGTGTAATATGATCAACTGATTCTATTTGACATTTGAAATTTTATGCATGAATATCACTGATTGTTTTTATGTAATGATAACAAATGTTATGGAGTTTAAGAAGCAAGTATCATTTTGTTGTTTTGTAAGAATAATTATACCTAGTATGTGGATTTGGAAATAATGTTATTGTGATATAGTATGGAATTTATTAAGTATTTTAGTTATGTAATTTGTTAAAGACTCATTATATATGAAGTTTATAAGAACACTATATCCAATTTACTAAGGTTCATTAGTGATGAGTCTTAGAACTTAATTTTGGATGTTTTTTGTGTGAATAGTGGCTGCTACACCCCTAATGGGGATGCTATGATTGTGCAAAAGATTTGTTTGTGTTGAACTTTGTTTTTAAAAAATAGTGGAGAAATTCTCCCAATTAAGGAAATATACTGAAATGAATGTTTGACCAAAAACTTATCAAAGTGATAATCTATGTGTTTTCTGTAAGTTGATCTACTGTATATTTAAGCCCAAGTAACAAACCTTATTCATTTCATATTTGCATTATTCTTGAGAGCAGTCAAGAAATCAAAATTCTTGCACTCATTAATGTAATATTTTGTATGCATTATTTCAAAGATATTTTGCTACTCTCAATCAAATGCCTCTTCTCAATAAAATTGCATCACCTAAATTTTGGTCCACTTGCAAATAATTTAGAGAACTCGATAAAATCACAGTAATTGTATTAAAATGAGATGCATGTTCATACTTTTTATCATCTTAATTATATGTTTTGTGCAATATTTACTATATCTGGACCAATGAACAAATGAAATCAGGGTATGAAATATTAAACATACTCTCAAGTCTGAACAAGATTTTTTATTTTGTATGTATAATTAACTAACCGTTATTTCCTAGCATAATTTCTATAATGCTGCCTTAATTTGTAATGCATAAAACAACAAATATATTATTTTATTTTGCTTAAGTGTATTTTACTATTTTTGTGGTTATTTGATTGAATTTTCCAGTAAGAATCAATGCAATTTCATTGAGCTAGAGCTTGTTCAATTACCGTAGAAATTACAAAATATATTTTTAAAATTAGTTTTTGTAGATAAGTTTTCAGATTAATGAAACTAAATATATGAAAGTATGTTTTTAGCATGACTTTCTTAAATAATGACTTTGTGATGCTCAAAATATGTACAAACCATTTTGAAAAACCATTAATATCTTAAAGTACAAAAAAAGTTCGTTGTCCTGATATTTATATATAAAAAAAGAGCATGGTAATTCTTTTTATACATATTTTACATTATCTTTTCCTTAAACTGTTGATTAATAAATTATCTTTAAACAGAAATGAAAATCTAAATATTTAAGCTCACTAGAAAAGTTATATTCAGTGGTACCTTGAGATACAAGTGCCCCAAAGTAGGTTTGTTGAGATAAGAACTATTATTAAATCTTTTTTTAACCTTGTGTTATTAATCAGTGTTTGAGATATGAGTGGCTTCAGTGATGTGACTAATATCACTTTACTTAGATCCCTAAATCTTGCATGATATTTAATTCATATTTTTACCTCACTGTTAAAATATGTTTCTATCATGCTGAATTTTTCAAAAAGTTTTATGCATGTTTAGCTAAATTTTTTGGATACAATTTTGACTCCTATGAAGAGTGGTGAGTAAAAAAATTTATCCGTAGAATTAAAACTTTAAGTAATAGACAAACTTGAGGGAAACTTTAGATTTGACATTGTAATATATATATATACATATACACTATTCTTAAGTACACAATGAAGGTAGCTGTATTATTTTAAACCTATGTAATGAACCTTTTTGGTCAAAATACTACAAAAAAAAACGGCTTGCACAAGACAGCTCAGCAGACTAGAATTTGGGAGAAGCCTCAAGCCATAAAAATTTTAAGTGTTTTGGAATTTATCTCACTTTGATGTGCTTTCTTATTCTGATTTGAGATTCAAACTGGTTGAGATTTTCATAGAAAGTATTAAATTATGTCAAGGTACTACTGCATATTTTGAGTATTAAATTGTATAAGTTGTAAATCATTGAGTGAATTTTCTATAAATTGCTGGAAAGCTAATCTAGTGATAACCTAAAAATGTACAAATCATTTTTAAAAACCTCCAAGCTCAAAAAAAAAGTAATTTTGCCTTACATTTGTTTAATGATGTGATCTCTTTAAATGGATCGTAGTAAAATCTTTTTTATATCATCCTTTTCTAGAATGAAACTTTATGGTTTAGTAATATTCTGATAAGGAAGAAGTTTTTATCTGCACTATAAGAGTATATTTTTACTTTTAAATTCATTAACTTATACTTTTTATGTATTATGTATAAGTTTCAAAGGGAAAAAAGTTGATGTTTATTGTGATATTAAAAAATGTCAGCTGAATTTTCATTTTGTGTAAGTCTCAAACTTTTATTACTGTTAATAAAATACAAATTTCTTGAAATGTTTGCTTTTTTCAAAAATATCTAATTTGGAATGTGGATTTTGAAAACTTAAGAATTTTAGAATTGTTTATCACCTTAAAAATTTTTTGTATGATTTTAATTCTGCTTTTCATATATGCTTTTATTCACAATGAATGTGAATGTTGCAGTAGGTAATTGAAAATGTGCTTACTTTATTTCTATTGTAATAAAATACTGTAATTTTAATACATATATTTTGTTTATTATACGAAGATATTTTATTCAATATCCACAAGTTTTTTAGTTTTTAATAACTTTAAAGTTAGAATTCTACTTAAAGCAGTTAAAACAAACTTATACATTATTTTGAAGATCGTTTTGATCCAAATGAGTACCAAATTCCTTGGTTTATCTCAACAGCTGCTGTGCAGTTTAATTTTTGTCTTTTATAGTGGTATTAAGATTAAATGCATTTTCATATGCTTAAAGGACTTGCCAGTATTCTTTCATGTTGATTAGAAAATAATAGGTAAATATGTATTTTGGAAAAGATAAAACTGAGTACTCAATTTGTTAAATATTCTATTATAAATACACCTGAGTTTCCTATAATAAAAATAGATTTGTAATTTAAAGAATAAAAAGTGAAACCATCAGTTTACTTTCTGTTAAAAAAAAGTTATATTTAAATTGAAACCCAACTTAATACATGTTTAAGTGCAGAATTGTGTTTGCATCTTACGTCAGTTTTTAATATGGAATAAATTTTACATCTAAATCATATACAAAATTTTTATGCTCAGCTTTTTTAAAGGAAAAATCCATTTAATTGTTTTAAATCAGCTTTTATGTATCATTTTAAAATAAAGTATCTTCTTGCTTTTTTTTAGTCATGCTTGTTATTTTCATTTCAGGTCCTTTGAAGCTATTATAAAAAGTATAATGTCTACAGAGTAGCTGTACACAACTGTAATAATGTATTATGTTCCACTTGTTTATTTATTTTTTTTTTTTTTGCTGCAAAATTGTGATCAAATATGTATAATGTTTATAAATCAAAGATGTTATTGTTTTTTTTAATTTTAAGAAAAATTCTTCATTTTATTAAAATTAACTGTGTAGTGCTTGTATTTAAAAAATTCTTTAATTTTAAATTAAACTATTGAAGTTTAAACAAATTTAATTTAGTATATGAAACAGTTCTGGCACAATTATGTAAATTAAACGAAATTTAAAATATAGCTTTGTTTATATTTGATATAATTTTACTTATAAAGATGTAATAAAACTAGATTGGTAAAAATAAATTCCATTTTATTAATTGAAGTTGTATTAATATTTCATTCATTGCATCTGGTCATTCATACTTTCAATGATTTATCAATTTGTAATTCTTATAAAATAATTGTCTCGCATCCTTGGTTATTTCTGCTGGATGGTTTGTTAAAGGTGTTGAATTCAAATCAATAAATAGTGTACTAGTTACAGCAAGACTTTATTTTAATTATTTCATGTCTTTCAACCATCTGTCACAACTTATTAAGGTCAGAGTTGGAACAAATGTATAAAAAATCTATTTGTAAAAATTTTTTTTCCTAGGGTGTTTAATTTTAAAAAAGAATTACTTATTTCAGAGGCACATACAGATAAATTTTCTGTTCTATAAACTGTCTGCTTTATAGGAAAAATTTTACA
Organism: Trichonephila inaurata madagascariensis; assembly: GCA_019973955.1. Lineage (NCBI taxonomy): Eukaryota > Metazoa > Arthropoda > Arachnida > Araneae > Nephilidae > Trichonephila > Trichonephila inaurata. The sequence goes on from BMAV01000690.1 coordinate 819,005, forward strand.
TAAATGTTATCATATTCATCAAAGTTTAATCTGCAAAATATATTGCTCAAAAAATAATTGTAGTATAAGTTGATTCATAGTGGAAATGAAACCATTTCCAGAATATTTTTTCCCAGTTCATTATTTCTCTTAAAATTTTAGAGCAATTAAATTGTTTTTGTGTTTGTCATATAAGAGTACTAATAATATATTATGTCAGAAGTGTTCTGTTGAAAATATGAGTTTTTATCCCATCTAAAAACGTACTATTAATGAGTAAGCTGGAAAACTGACAAATCAGTGATGATGCTTAGTGGCTAAAATTTTACACATTAAAAGATAATTATGATTTTCAAAATTATCTACGTATAATTTATATAGATTGTTATACTTATTCTGTACAGTTATGCAAATAAACTTCTTTATAAATTGTTTACATTGATGAATGAATTCATATTCATTTTGTTTTTAATAATTTAAATGCTCAATCATGAACTCATAATTTAAGATCTACTATAATTACTCAAAATAGACCAATGTCTTTAGTTCAAGGGATACCAGAGTAATTCTTTTTGATTTAATGAACCATTATATATACTGTACAGAATTAAATATTGTTTTAAAAAGTCAGCAGCAAAAGCAAATAGTATATTTATTAATATCTAAAACAACACACAATTTATTAATGTTGACCTTTTATTTCTATGCTGATTATGAAAACTAAAGTATTATATAGTTTGAATAAACTAATTTAAGACAAATCAAAATTCTACAAATTCAAATTCACTAAAAAAAAGTATACTAATAGATATGTTTAAAGACTACAAAGCTAAACATGTAAATTAAAAAATTTTCATCAAAGTATAAAATATATACATTTTTTTCCCCTTCTAAAATTGTAAATTTATTCAAAAAGAAATCCAGTCTCAAAGTTGCATCGTAAATGTAGCTCTATTTGTAAGGCAATATCTAGTGTAGATTTTTTATGAAAACATTTTTTTCCATAAAATTGCTATGACAAAAATTAAATATGTAAATTAACTTATTTTCCAATTAAAGAAAATAAGGTTGGAATGTGTTTTTAGATTTACATATCAAGAACAAAAAATAATCACAGATTGAGACTTAGTATTATTAATGGTTCCTTTTAAAAAAAACCATTAAAAATTTGAAACACATATCAACAATAACTTATTTTGCAAACAGATACATAGGAGAGCTTAGTATTCAAATCGTGCCATCCGATTGGTCCAATTTCACAATCTGCACAAATTAAATACTTTACACCATCAACAGTTTTACTAAAACCAACATTTTCAAATGCATACATATTGTCAACGCACCAATATTTATTGAGAGAATCATCCAAGGTCTTGTCTTTTTTTCCTGTCATTTCAGGATCTGGTAATAAAAACTGAAAATATATTTAAAAAAAATATTATAAACAAAAGAAAATTTGCCTTATTCAAATAGTAGACTAAAATTTAATATATCCTTAATAATACAGAATTTTTTTTAGAAGGAGATAGTATAATTTCATTACATTTATTTTCTATTCAATAGATTTTATTCTAGCAACCCAACATTTTGAAATAAAGTACAATTACATTCCAATTTTTTTTAATTGTTTTTAATATAGATAACTTAGCTTGACTGGAATAAAGCAGAAGTTCAAATATATGGTTAAGTCCATTCATAATTAGGAATATTGTTGATTTTCAAAATGTACTTAGAGGCGTACAACATGGGGGTTCAACTCCCATAGACCAACAGATTTTTAATGTTTACCATAGAGCCCCTTTTTACCCTTTGGTGATTTTGTCAATATGTTTCTTAGTATGCCTCTACCCCCATAATAGAGATCTGTATACATCACTGGTACTAATTCACATTTCATTGTTTGGGGGCATGACTTTCATACAACATCAGGTTATATGATGAAAACTACAGGATGGTAAAATAAACTAATATCAGTACATTAAATATCATTAATTGTTAAAGAATTAAATACCATCTGAATCAGATAAAACAACCCATGAATTTTTGTCATATCTGTGAAAATAAGAAAGTGATGATCAAAACTTTGTGCTACATATATAACAAAACTATAACTAAATTTCAAAATCAGAAAGGAGGGAGATATCTAAAACAACTTCTCAATGTTGACATACAATAGCAATTTATTTTCTATAAAATAACTTCCTTTCTCTTGCATATGTTTATGCATATATTTGTACTCTGCATCCAGGAATCTTCACACCGATTTCCTCTGATATATAACTTAATTCAAACCCATACGAAATGAAAGTGGTTACATTCCACAGCATTATATTTCCTCTCTATAACCAAGCAACCAATACCTTTTATTTTTGAAAACAATAGCTAAATAAAGATGGTATAATGGTCTGGTGTTAGCAATAGTCAATAACATAAGTGTGGTTGTAATAATGAGAAAGTTGCTCTGATGAAATTAATGAAGTTGTATTAATTCAAGCAAATTCAATTACCAGAATTTCTGGTTTGATAATTTATGGTATTGCAAAAACTATTATACAAGAATTTAGAGTATTATACTACCAAATACTTGGCAAAAAAAATTTAATATCTCCCTGAAAGTCCTACATAAAAATCCAATGATGTCTTGGTTATTTTATTAAAATCTTTTTACATTTAGCATTAATGATTTTTTTAATGATAACCAAAAAAGCCTCATCCGTAAAGGTAACAAATGTAAGAGTGAAAAACATCAAAAAATATTTCGCAGTTTTATTCCAGTACTGCTCTCCCAACAAGAAAGAAATTTCATAACACATAATTCCAAGAATTTCTCAGCTATCAAAAAGTCATTATTGGAAATTGCCAAATGTATGTAAAGTTGAAGATCATTGCCAATTCTTAAAACCATAGAACATATTTAGTCATTATATATCAAGTTCAGGGACATGAAGACCATCCAATGCAATCAATATGAAGGACTTGAAGATTTAAAAAAGAAATGTGCATGGATGATTGAAATGACTAGAACAAAGGAATATACTGAGAAATATGTCTATTATATTGATTGCAGACACATCCTGGGCATCTGTAAGTAAATCATCTAACAAACAAGACACTGAACTTTTGTTCTTAAACATGCTAAAAAATCCATCTCTTCTGATCAAGGCATCAAAATACCTGAAATTTATTACCGAGTCTAATTAACGAAATAGATATTTATTGTAAAGAAAAAAAAATGTTCACCTTAAAGTTCAATTGCTTAGTTAATGCTTTTTTTTTCTGTTAAATCATCTAAGTTGAAAAAATAACCAGTCGGAGAAGAATTTAGAAGGGTAGATTAATCGTGATATATTAATCAGTAAAAGTATAATCAAACAATCAAATTCTCATTATAGAAGTGAAAGAATAATTTTTTTTATAAAAGAGTATGAGGTGGAAAATTACAATTAATCTTATCAAGATACGATTCTTAAATAATCCATGGATTGATTTATAACCCTGCATGAACCAGTATATGAGATAAAAGAAAACTAAGATAACACAGTAATTTTAAAGAAAGAAAATATAAAGCCATTGATAATACAATTAAAAATATTTGCTGCTGAGATGTCAAGTAAATTAATCCATACATTTGTCATGACTCATAACTTCACTAAAGTTCTATTTGAATAAACATATACAATAATATTTTACATTCCCAGAAAGTATTTTTACCAATTCATACTTTTCAAAAAATTATAACTACACAAAAAAATTCTCATTTCTTGCAAAAATGGTATGTATCTTTTCTATTCCAGCTTTCATGATCATAAAAATTAACTATATTTTACAAAGTATATAATATTTTTGCCAAACTTTAATTTTAGATTTCAAGCTTACATAAATTCTCAAATCTAAAATTATCTAAATGATTCTTTTTAAAAAAATAATCTTTCTTATAATTAAAGTTCTTATGTAACTTTATATTTCCATGAGTTCTTTTCTCAAGGAACTTGAGTTACATAATGGCATTATTATTGATGGAGAGTAGAATTAAATTTGTTTTTTTTATGACATTATTGAAATGCAAAATATTCCAAGTACTTATTCACTATTTATATATGGCTGTTTAGTGACTGAGATACACATGGATACTTTTTAAATCAATATCTCTAACCCCTTTTCATTTACTTAATGCAGCCAATAGCTGTTCACCAAGACGGTCAAAAAATCCACTTCGAATTGAAATTTCTTTCCCATGCCTGACCAAAGATTCGTCTTGTATATTCCACTATTAGGTAAACAAAGTACCTGAAACTGTATCTTCTAAAATAAGGTATCATCAGCAGAGTTTGGAGGATGAGATCACAAGAAGATTTCAGGATTTAAAAAAAATTGAGCCTAAATTCAATTTACTCCTTACCCCATTACAGCTGATACTGATACAGTGCCTGATGAGCTACAGCTAGAACTTACTGACTTGGAATCAGATCACAATGTGAAGGAAATGTTTAATGCTGAAATTAATCAATTAACTTCTACAAATTATTACCAGCTTAAAAATTTCTATGTATAAAGAAATTTAATGGGAAATTGTGTTCTTCGTATTAAGTTCGACATATATTTGTGAGCAAAGTCTTTCTTGCATGAAGATCAGTAAGGGTAAATATAGATGCAAGTTGGATGACAAACTTGCAGGCAATAATGAGAGTTTCAACAATCAATCTCACTCCTGATTTTAAAAAAATTGTAGAAAAGTGTGATAGGGTATGCTTGTCTCATTAAACAGATTCTAAAATTAAATGTGCATGCAGCTATAGACATGAAATTAGCACGATACATATATTGTGAATAAAACTCCCAGAATTTTATTTAACTTATTATTTATTGTTTGTATATGGTACAATTTATACCTTTTCTGAGATGCAAAGTTAACTAATGAATAATAAAATTAGTGCTTTTCTGGTATCCTCAGCTCCCACAATATCTGGTATCCTCAAACCAAAACAATAGCCCATTCCTTGCTAATTGTAATATAATAAAATTTTTACTATGGTGTTTGTGCATAGTTGAGAAAAGATTCTTTAAATTATCAAACTTGATTTCATATATATTCCATATATCTTCCTATATTATATAACCTTTACAATCATAATTATATAATGTAATTAAAAGTACTAAAATATTAACACCGCATTATAAATGAATTTCAATAAATTTTTGTTCCCACCAGAAAATGTTCAGTACCTAGTTGTTCTTGTGGGATATCTTGCAATATAAAATATCTAGCAATAAATCACTTATATGGAGTTAATTTGCAAGTACCCAATTAAATAATACTCCTTTTGATAGTTTAAAACCTTTTTAATTAGATACTAATATTGTTATAAAGAATCAGGGACATAGCTACTGCCGTATCAACGATACAAGGCCCCATTATGTGTAACATGTTTTGTCATTTTCAAACAAGTTTTATTAATACAACCATTTTCATTTACTTTCAAAATTGGTCCCCCAAAGAATTTTGATACCGGGCCCACTCAGGACTAGCTACTCCAGTGTAAAGAACTGTTTCTATATGAAGAAAGATCATAGAGAATGATTCATTTAGCTATTAAATTAATTAATATTAAGACTACAAGATACTCATCAACTACAGGGATCATGAAGCCAAACACAGCAACACATAAAAAACATGCTAAATTCTGGCTGCTTAATATTATAAACAGGTAGCACTGTTTTTAGATATCATAGCATATATCGGTTGATATTATAAATATGCAAGACTGTTTTCAAAAATTGTCCATCTGTTAATAACAGGTTTAATTTGAATTTAGTGTCATTCTTTTTATTTACTATCAACATATTGATTACATTAATCATGAAGCCAAATATGGCAACACAAAGAAAATATGCAAAACTCTGCTTGCTCTAATAATACAAATAAATAAAGTTAGTGAAATCCTACTATAATTTAAAAATATTTACTTAATTTTAAATGCTGATTTTATATTGTTTGTATTGAATTTATTGTATTAAGTAATATTGCCTATATGTTCATATCAATGAGGACTAAAAAAAAATCCCCAAACCCATGGTCCCTACAATCAATAATTACTTACTAGAATGTCTGCAAAGAGAAATGCATACAACTATACCTAAAAAGATTATTTTTTAATGAATAGTCATTAATTTATGTCCGAAAAATTATGTATTATGCTTTTTCGTGATTTTTAAATGTGAAATTTAAGATTTTACACTTTAAAGTTTATGTAATTTTTACAATACTTACGCTGAATAAGGCTTACTAGATACAGTATACTATTTTTTTTTAAATTTGCATCATTTACATGAATTAGTTGATTGGTTTATTCCTGTTCATTGTTTTAAATAAGTTATATTATATTAGTTAACTCACTATTATATTGCAAAATAAACACTGGAAAAATTCATAGCTTTTTCAATTTGTTAAAAGTGTAAATCAAACAGTTTCTCACAATTCTAGGATGAATGAATTTAAAAGAGAGTTTTAAAAACTTTAGCACATAAAAAAATTTTCTATAATTTTTTCTGAAAATCATAATCAAAAAAAAAAAGAAAAAAAAGGCAATTATATATTTAAAAAACTTATTTATCAAAAAAAGTACCTCATGTGTGACCAAAGTTGCAATTCCTGGAACTAAAATTGTTGACGGACATCTTTGACATTTAATCTGTTTTACATTTTTTCCATCAGCAGTGACATCTGCAGTAGTAGGAATATCAACCGTTTCATTTACTTCGTTATTTTGAGGATGGTTAAGTTCTTCAACTAATTTCTGAGCAGTTTCAGCCATTGGTAATTAAAAATCTGAAAGCAAACATTCAGAAACGCAACACATAAAATATAATTATTGCAAAATCATAAATTGCAACATAAATTCACACTTCAGAAGTTTGATTTATTTAAAGACCTATCTGTGTTTCAAGTAAAGTCATGAAATAAAGCAATACGAATCAATAACTATAAATAAAAAAATTATATCATCGAACTTACTCTTGTTATTCCCCAGTCGCAAAATAATATTTAAAAATAAATCAGAACTTCAACTTGAGAAGTTCAATGCTCCAGTCCATGATTCAAGCGCAACGAAGCGTTCGAAAATTTTTCTCGTATGGTACAGTAGGTCGTGCTCATAAACAAAATTAAGGAAGGAAAAAAAAATTGGTATGGCGTTAAAGAAAGGGCGAAAGTTTATGTTGCTCTCGCTTCAGGTATTTTCTTCGGCCCGCGCAAAGAAACACGCCTTATTTATCATTGGTAAATGTGTTTCATCAGGGTTGTCTTATTAAGCGTTTTATCGCTTTTCTAATTCGTTGATAATTCGCCCTGAGTAAATGTTTGAAACAAAAAGCTACTTTTTATTAAATATAGTTACAATTAATATAAATATGTATATACATATGACAGAAACAGAACATTATAAGTGGTAGTTAATTTTTATTAATTATCATTAAAGTATCGTACTGTCATCCAAAACAATCGTGAACATAAATTTCAGTTCACCTGAATACGAGTTCACGCGAGCTGAATTCAGTTCACGTGAGAAAAAAAACCTTTTCAAGTTTTGACACAAGTCGCCAAAAATGATGCCAAAGTGGCTGTATTTGTAAATCTTTAAATAATTAGTTTTAATCAATTAATTTTTATTAATTACAATTATATTATTTTATTGTCATCCAAAATAATCTTGTATATAAAATTTCAGCTCAATTGAGTGCTTTAAAAGGTATTTTATTAACGATTGAAAATTCCACCAAGGTAAAGTATGCTACATCTTAAAGTCGGAAGATAATTTATTTCATTTATAAAATAAATATTTTATTCTTAAAATCGTACCATCAACTTAGAATGTTTCTTATGGTCTGAAAAATACGTAATTCTATTTTTTTTTAATTTTTTTTTTTTTTAATCTAAAATTGAAATTTTTATGATTTTAATTTCGTTGATTGAATATTTGAAACACGAAACAAGTAAAGAATTTTTACTTAAATTGGTTGTACAGAGAAAAGGAAAGATATTTTAAAAAGCTGAATGAATATTTTATACTCAAATTGAGTCTGCGTAGAATACAATAAAAAAACTATACACGAAGAAATACCAAACATTTTGTATACAACTTTATTGATCATATTTAAGAGGATTTTGAAGTGAAGGAATTTGTATTAAGTTGAATCTTTAAATGAAGTATATATTCGTATGAATATTAAAAGATTAAAGGCCGTATCACACGTACACGTTTCAAGCAATTTTTCGTTCAATTCGTGCAATTTTTACTCAGTTGCCATAGCAACCGCTTTCGAACAATTTTTTGCTAGCGAGCTCAAAAAGTTGTTCCAAATAAAATTGCTTGAAATTCCAGCCAATGGGGTTCTTCGGCGTCCTACGTCATAAACAAGATGTCGGCTCCGGTTTCGTCTAACACTTCAGATATGCCGTATAATATTTTAATGGTGTATAATATTTTAAATAGAATGGTGCTCTATTTTTAGTTTACACCCACCAACAATTGTGCAAGCGAAATGAAAGAAATAATTTTGGATGTTCATTTTCCGAAACAGAAAAATCGGCGAGTAATTTTTCAATGTAGAGATAGAGTGCGGCTGACGTCAGAGCGTGTCGTTTTGTTTACGGCAACCCTTCCCCCTCAGATTCGGCCAAAAATCGGACGAAAAAATTGCATGAAAAATATACGTGTGATACGGCCTTAACATTTGTATATGCAGCAGGGGCGTAGCTACCACCGTATCAATGATACGGGGCCCCCAAGCTACAGGGGCCCGAACATGTGTAACTACACTCCCACTAACAGGACTATCATATGTAAAAAAGGGCATCGAAGGAATTTTGATACAGGGCCCCCTTAGAGCTAGCTACACCAGTGACATGCAGGTTATTATTATAACTCCATTTCAGTCAATAAACTGTATCATTTAATATTGAACTTATCCTTAACGCATTCACATTCGCTTAAGAGTTTTCTTAAAGCAGTATGTTTTTTCCATTTTTTTTTTAAATTTTTTATGTTGTATTATTTATATATAAAATACTAATCCCTCTTGATGAAATTCGTAGAAATCGCTGTCGAACTCAACTTTCATTTTTTAACGTCATTTATTTTTAACGTGAGTGTTTATTATTACGTCACACTCTAAAGCAAATCGAAGGCTGTTGGCGATTAACCTTGTAATTTTGAACCATGGTCAAATAACGAGGAGAAAAATCGGAGCTGATACCTCTCTCTTCTAACTTACACACACCACACAAACTTCAGCCATGACAGATTAAACGTGTATCATATTCTCTACACCAGTGGTCCTCAACCACCAGGCCACGGGCCCTTGGATCAAATAGTACCGGGCTACCTAAGGAACTTTAAACTATTTTCATTTTATTTATATATATACTGTTGTAACGTAGTAACCCCAGGTGAGCTTAAATTTCCGGGTAGCGAGATATATCCCACAGCTTTAGTAAAATCACTTATTATTTACAATTTTTAATAGATATTTATAGCACATATAATTATTATATTTATAAGAAAATATATACATCTAGCTATCAGATACTTTGCATTGTCGTCTGCTAGGCTCTTTCCCAATCAGAGGTGTAGCTACTGCAGTATCAGACGAATCAATGATACGGGGGGCCCAAAACGCCTACGCAACAAATCAAAAAATGTTAAGGGGGTCACTAGCAAGGGCCCCCGAAGTGTCTTTGATACAGGACCCATTCAAGACAAGCCACGTCACTGTTCCCAATCGCCTAAAACTGCATCTCGCAATGCTTAAGATCCACCAAAATAGTAAAGCAGAGTTCGTTTTTGCACCTTTCTCGTTTGTCTCGCTTTGGTTTTGATGACCTCGCTTTCACTTTTCAATCCCTCTCTGTAAACTTTTGGTGCCGGATTCTCTCACGTCCCTTCACTTTCTGATTATAAGGAACACGGACTTGCACACGGCACTCTAAGACTTTGTTCTAAACAAATTTTGGATTTCGGGACAAAGTACCGTTTGGTCCAAGGTCCTCTTTTCGTCACATGTCGAAAATTATATGGATAAGCCCTAAATTTATATGTCACTCCGACACGTAGAAGCATTCTTGGCATTTCCTCCTCACCAGTGTGGGAGATCCTACCCACACATGTGTGGCATGACCACGTGTTAGACGGAACCAAAGAATGGACTGCCATTTCCCCTCTCGCTGCATAGTGTTACCTTAGCTACGTGTACTTTGCCCGCGGAAATCACGAGATATGCAGCGAGAGGGTTAAAGCAGATGTGTATTATCTATGGTCCGCTTTAAAGGAAAGGCCATATGGCGTGACTGTTTGCCTAGGCTGTCGAAGAAGAAAAGAGGGGTTGCTGGTTAAAAATCAACGTTACACCGTGGTGTATTTCTCTCGGGTTTGTACGACTTTCCATGGAAATCCCTTTTTATTCCATGTTAAATCCCTTTATATTCATTTTTTGATGTAACTGTATTTTATTCTGAAGGCATATTCACACATATAATTAAATTAAAACTATTAAATCAAAACAATCTAAAATAGGAACAATCAACGTCCCATCCTCAGGGAGCCGCATGTAAAATTATCAAACGTTGAGCGGTCTGCTGGGATAAAAAGGTCTGGGAGCACTAATCTGCACGGGAGGGGGGGGGGCGGCTGGGGTTTCACCAGGACTCGAACTCATGGCGTCGACAACGGAGGCCACGAGTCCGTGAACATAACTGCTAGGCTATCACTGCCACCACCAAGGCCGGATCTACGTATGGGCTAAATGGGCTGCAGCCCAGGGCCCCCGTTCCCCGTCGAAAATAATAAACAGAAAAAGATGCTTATATTCAAATTAGTAATAAAATATAACAAACCAGTAAAAAATACAAATCAAAAATAAAATACCCGAAATACTACATGAAATTTATTTTTATTTTCGATTGCAAGAGCAATTTACTTTTGTCCTTCCACTCTACCACCGAATACGCGGAAATTAATAAATAATACACATAGGCTGTGTGTATGAAAGAGCGGTGCTGACGAACATCGAGCATTTCTAAAAACGTAGTGACACTATTTCTGCAGCCATTTATTTTTGTGCAATTATAATTCTAAGTTACAATTGTAGTGTACTTTCGTAATACCGGATGATCGTTATTCATAATAATGGATCATCCTTACTCATAATAACGGATCACTCTTACTCATAGTAACGGATTCTTGATCCTTACGTCTTATTGGCTCTTAAAACCTATTATTGATTTTCATTGGTCAGAAGAAATGTCTTCTGGCATTTCTTCTGTCTTCCCAGAATTCCACTCTGAAGAAGGGAATATATATACTCAAACTTAATTATTTGTTATGTTGAGAAATAAAGTTTATTTTTGTAAAATCACTACAATTTTACTTGGCCACTCAACACAACACACCAAAAATGGTGACCCGTTCTTTGAATATGAAATTTTAATTAAAAAAATTTTTTTTTTCAACGTTGCCTGTGCCTTCCGTAAATATGGAGGATATTTCAGCGGTTAAAATTCCAGCTTTTGTTTCATCAGATCCTGCGCTATGGTTCGGGATGCTTGAATCAACCTTCGAATTGGCAGTTCCCAAGCCGATAACAGACGAACGCACAAAATATAATTATTGCATAGCTCATTTATCTCCCGATGCGGCGATGGCAGTTCGAGACGTAATTCTTTCACCGGGGAGCACAAATCCATATTCAAAATTAAAAGAGGAAGTTATTGCCCGATGCGGTGAAAGCAAAAGCCAGGAAATTCGCTGACTATTAGCCGGAGAGCAGCTAGGATACAGAAAGCCATCGGAATTATTTCGAGTGATGCAACGGCGATCAGAATCGCACAACGTGACGGATTCACTTCTTTTGGAATTATTTTTACAGCAGTTACCACCTAATGTGCAATCCATCCTTGCAAGTATTCAACCCCTTACAGCTCAAAAAGCTTCAGAGGTAGCTGATCGTATTTTAGAGGTCACACCTGTACAGGTAAGTGCTGTATCAAAATATTCCAGTGCTAATTCTGATGATAGTAGTGAATCAAAACTCCTCAAAGAGTTAAAACTTTTACGAGAGGAAGTGAAAGAACTTCGACGATCGAGAAGTTTTTCTCGAAATCGTTTCAATTCTCGCAATCGCGGAAAGAGTCCTAAGCCAGCAGCATCAAATTTATGTTGGTATCATAATAAATTTGCCACAAAGGCAAGAAAATGTATTCAGCCCTGTTCTTTCCAGGAAAACTTGAACGGGCGGGAGTAGCGGCGACGTATGCCTTGCCTTCGACTTCCTGTCGCCTTTTCATTCGCGATCGTAAATCCAACATTTGTTTTTTAGTTGATACTGGAAGCGATTGCTCAATCCTTCCCGCAAATAAAACTCAAAAACAATCTTCTCCACTTCAAACTTTTATTGCTGCAAATGGTACACCCATTCAAGTGTACGGGCGTAAATTAATGTCAATAGATTTAGGTTTAAGACAAAATTTTGTCTTTCCATTTTTTATTTCTAATGTGTCTAATGCTATTATTGGTGCAGATTTCTTACATTATTTTAATTTAAAACCTGATTTAAGAAATCGTAGTTTATTTTATACTTCTACAAAATTAAATTGTCATTGTATTATTAGAAATTCTAATATTTTCTCAATTAAAACTCATGTTATTGATAATGATTTTTCTAAATTGTTGAATGATTTTCCTAATATTGTAAAACCACCTTGTGCAAACCAAACAGTTAAGCATAATGTAGTTCACTATATTGATACTTTTGGACCTCCTGTTTGTGCTAAACCCCGTTGCATGGCTCCAGACAGGTTAAAAATTGCGAAAATGGAATTTCAGCACATGTTGGATTTAGGCCACATGCGCCCATCCAGTAGTAATTATTCTTCCCCATTACATATGGTTCCTAAAAAAGAAAGCAATGATTGGCACCCTGTTGGCGATTTTAGAGCATTAAATGCTCAAACAAAAAAGGATAAATATCCGATTCCTAGCATTCTTGATTTTACAAGTGAACTACATGGGGCAAAAATATTTTCTCACATTGATCTTGTTAAAGCGTTTCACCAAATTCCGATTGCTTCCGAAGACATACATAAAACTGCTATTTGTACTCCATTTGGTCTCTTCGAAAGCACTCGGATGCAGTTTGGTTTGTGCAATGCGGCTAGTACTTTTCAAAGATTTATCGATGAAGTTACTCGTGGTTTAACAGGTGTTTATGCTTTTATTGATGATATCTTAATTGCATCTCAAAATGTTCAAGAACATACTACTAATCTCCGCGCACTTTTTGAAAGACTTGATTATTATGGCTTAACGATTAAACCTTCAAAATGTACTTTCGGAGTAGATAGTTTAAAATTTCTTGGATTTCAAGTTTCCAGTGAAGGTATTTCACCTCTTCCTGATCGAGTCGATGCTATACAAAAGTTTCCTAGACCTAACACTATAACGCAATTGCGTAGATTTTTAGGAATGTATAATTTTTATCGAAGATTCATTCCTAAAGCATCCCACATTTTAGCACCCCTATTAAAATTTTTAGAAGGTCACACAAACAAAAAGAAACCATCTCGTCCTTCGAAAAAACCACAAACTCCTCTTGAATGGACTGAAGAAGCGGAAAATTCATTTACTGCTACTAAAACAGCATTAGCTGATGCAACTCTTCTTAAGCATCCGATTCCTGGTGCTACTTTAAGTGTTTGGACCGATGCATCAAATTTCGCCATTGGTAGTTCCTTGATGCAACTTTCTAATAGTAACTGGGAACCAATAGCATTTTTATCTTTAAAGCTTTCTAAAACTCAACAAAATTGGTCTACTTATGATCGAGAACTTTTGGCAATATATACTTCAATAAAAAAATTTAGACACATGCTTGAAGGTCGCGAATTTATTATATATACTGATCAAAAACCCCTAACATACGCTTTCAAGCAGAAACCAGAAAAATGTACCCCACGTCAACTAAGACATCTCGATTATATTTCACAATTTTCTACAGATATTCGCTATGTAGTTGGAACAGAAAACAAAGTTGCAGATGCATTATCTAGAGTAGAAATTGATGCAATTATAAAACCACCCATTTTAGACTACAAAAAGTTTGCTCAAACACAACTTCATGATTCTGAAATTCAATCTTTTCTTAAAGCAGATTCTTCTATTAAACTTGAAAAACAATATTTTCCCCTTGAAGACGTTTCTTTATATTGTGATAAGTCACTTGAAACCCCTCGACCTTTCGTCCCTAAAAATCTCAGACAAGTGGTATTTCAAAATCTACATTTTCTATCCCATCCTGGAATATCCGCTACAACTAATTTAATTTCTAAACGTTTCTTTTGGCCAGGAATGAGAAAAGACATCAAAAATAGAGTTCGAGCTTGTGAAAAATGTCAGCGAGCAAAAGTATTCAAACATACCAAAGCTCCACTTAGCACATTTGCTCTACCCGATGCTCGATTTGCCCACATTCATATTGACTATATTGGACCATATCCACCATCCAAAGGATATAAATATTGTCTTACTATCATAGACAGGTATACCAGGTGGCCTGAAGTTATTCCTACCGAAGACATGTTGGCAGAAACCACTGCTCGGGCACTTTTAAATGGTTGGATTTCCCGTTTCGGCACACCTGTTACAATTACAACTGATCAAGGGAAAAATTTTGAGTCTTCTCTAATGAGAGAGCTTACAAACATGATGGGTAGCCATAGAATCCATTCGGCCTCTTACCATCCACAAAGTAATGGAATGATAGAACGATTCCACAGGCATCTCAAAAGTGCTATTATTGCCCATGAGGACACTGGTTGGTCCGATATTTTGCCTATCGTATTGTTAGGACTACGTTCAGCAATGAAGAACGATTTAAAAGCAACAAGCTCTCAACTCGTTTATGGTACTACTTTACGTTTACCATCTGATCTCATATCTTCAGAATCTCTTCAAACATCTGTGACACCCACTTATGTTTCGAAGTTAATTACCATGATGAGAAAACTTAGCCCAATATCCCCTGATTCTCATAGTTGTACGAAGAGCTATGTACACCAATCATTAAGTACATGCACACACGTTTTTCTTAGAAATGACAAAATTCGACCCCCTTTAACCCCTCCTTATACTGGACCTCATTTGGTTAAAAGTAGATCTGACAAAAATTTTGTAATTTGTATAAATAATAAAAATGTAACTGTCACTATAGACAGATGCAAGCCAGCTTTTGAATTTTCAGAAGATTTTAATTCACAAAAGGGTAGTTCAAATTTCGAACCAACTCTCACCAAGCAACAAATTGAAGATAAAACTGTTGTTGATAAAAATATCAGAACCACACGTTCTGGCAGGCACGTACATTTTCCTAAGAGATTGACTTACTAATTCAAATTCCTTCTTAGTAATTTATATATATCTATATCTTTTATTGTGTGTGTGTATTGTGTATATAAATAATTCTATGTGTTATTGCACTTTATGTATTTTATAGTGCTTTATTTGTTTGTAAACAACAAACATTTTTATATTTGTATATTTCTTTTTATGCCGTTCCCTTCGTCACTGGGGGGATACTCTGTAGTGTACTTTCGTAATACCGGATGATCGTTATTCATAATAATGG
>BMAV01000690.1:859993-906424 GCA_019973955.1 Trichonephila inaurata madagascariensis
GGCAAGATTGTCCAAATAGGAATGCAGTGGCTTGTACCAACTGTATCCGTTTCAATCATAAAACAAAAAATATTCATAAAAAAAGTGAATGTTAACCATAAACCCTTTTCCGAGTGCTGTCCTTGCCATATTTTTATGAAGAAAAACACCCATTCTAGAATTAACTATGATTAGGTCAGATATATAATCAAGTTCTAAAGTGTGTGCAGTTAAATCTACACAAGTCTAAATCTGCGACACAGCAACTCATTTTAAACATGGAAGCAGATAACATTGATTGTGCGCTGGTTCAAGAACCTCATAGCTACAGGAGTTCTCTTCCGGGTTATCCTAGTACTTATCGACTTTTTTATGATCCTAATTCTGACATTATTAAGGCAGCTATTATTGTTCATTCTCGTCATCTTTCAACTCTTATTGATTATAAAAATACTGATTATAATATGGTCACTTAAGAAGTTATCACAGGCTCAACTGCGTTTACTCTTTTTTCTTACTATTTCGAGCCTTCAAAAAACATTGACTCGGATCTTCATAAAATCAGCCAAGTTTTTAGTAGCAAAAATCTCAATCGATTGGCTTGGAGCATGGACTCCAATAGCAAATCAGAATTATGGTTTAGTCCATACTCAGATGCACGAGGAGATAAGTTAAGTGAGTTTATTTTTGCCAACAACTTATTTATTATCAATGAGGATTGTGGTCCTACTTTTCGTGGAACTCAGGGAACAAACCATATTGATATTACAGTTGTTGGTTCGAATCTACTCGAGGACAACTTGAGTTGGTGTCTTTCTGAGAATGAATCCCTTTCTGATCACGTGATGATAGAATTAGAGTTTTGTCTTTCCACTGTCCTGCGAGATACATCAAGTGCTCCTTTTGTAATATTTAATACAAAAAAAGCAAACTGGTGTCAATTTCAGAAATTTTGTTTCTCTCGTATGACCCATATATCTGATACTCTTAACGGTTGCACTAATAGTTCTTGCCTAAATACAGTCATTGAGGAACTTAGTTTTTTGTTATTTATCAGGTATGCTTGTACTCAATGCCTATTAGGAAAACTAGCAAGCATAATGTCCCTTGGTGGTCTATCGAGATTGGATGTGCGAGGAAGAGACTTAATGCCTCTAGACGTAGATTTCAGCGTTATAAAAATCCAACTCTGTTAGAGAATTATATAGAAATAATTATCTTGAATATAGAAAGGATTATAACCAAATGCTTATTAATGCAAAATCTGAGTCTTGGAAGAAATTTCTTTTGACCATTGATGCGCAAAATGTGTGGAAGAAGGTTTATACGTATGGCGTTAAAAAAGATTTCATGAAAAAAATTGAAATAACTGGTATTAAACTACCCACAGGAGAAACAACCACTTCTTTAGATGAGACAATTAATGCCGTGATTCAGAAATCATTCTCTTCTGATTCAGAGGAAAATGACAATAGCTTTCAGAAAGACTCGTCATGCCGCGCGTACTGCTTACCATTCCTTTTTTTTTATCCTTCTTTTTCCTATGATGAAGTTAATACAATGGTTTCTATGCTAAAGCTAAATAAATCACCTGGTCCGGATTCTATTTCAAATGAGATTATTAAACAGTTTCACTTAGCATTCCCTTCTTTTCTCCATAAGCTTTTTAATGTTTGCCTCGATTTAGGTATTTTTCCGCGGGTTTGTGGAAACTTGCCCAAGTGATTCTCATCCCCAAAGTTAATGAGTTTAGAGTTTCCCATTTGGATAACCGTAGGTACATAAGCTTACTTCCGGCTCTTGGTAAATGCTTAGACAAACTTTTTGTTAACAGGATTTGCTGGTATCTGCGCCGTGGAGACTTTCTCTCTAGTGATCAATACGGTTTCACTCCTCATAAGAGTACTGAAGACGCACTTTTACGTTTAAATGAGATTGTTAAGAGAGGCAAAAAGAAGCATTTACACTCAATCTTGATTTCTCTTGATATAAAAGGTGCTTTTGACAATGCATGGTGGCCTTGCATTCTGAATCTCCTTAAGAAAGCGGAAATTCCGATAAATATTTTTTCACTTGTTGCTGACTTTTTAAATGACAGAGTGGCCAAAATGCAACTGGGTTCGACTTCTGCAATTCGCTGCCTTGAAAGGGGTTGCCCTCAAGGATCAGTGTCTGGGCCTATTTTTTGGAATATCATTATCAATGATCTATTTAAACTTAATAATCTTGCCTGCTATGAGATCATAGATTTTGCTGACGACATTTTAGTTTGTTCCCAAGGTATAGATCTTTCTGCGAATTTCCTACACGCACAGGAAGCTTTGAACCTCGCTTCTGACAGGTCAAAAGGTTTTAAATTGGATTTTAACCCTGATAAAACCAGAATCATGGCTATAGAAAAACGAAACGTTTGCTATGATGCATTTCAGCTATATCTTGATGGAACTCCCTTGACTATGGTAAAGCAAATGAAGTATCTTGGGGTTCTTCTCGATACTAAATTTTCTTGGAAGCAGCACTTAAGTTATATATCCGAGAAATGTGACAAATTACAGCGTGGATTAAATCAGATTGCTCGCAATACGTTCGGTATAAATTTTAATGTACATTCGCTCATTTATAAGCAAGGAATCGAACCTTTCATTTTGTATGTTTCTAGAGTTTGGGGCGAGGCACTTAAAAGAAAGATGAATTCTAAGTATCTGCGACGCATACAAAGAAGGATACTTTTGCGGGTCATATGT
Source organism: Trichonephila inaurata madagascariensis (assembly GCA_019973955.1). Classification (NCBI taxonomy): domain Eukaryota; kingdom Metazoa; phylum Arthropoda; class Arachnida; order Araneae; family Nephilidae; genus Trichonephila; species Trichonephila inaurata. The sequence goes on from BMAV01000690.1 coordinate 862,717, forward strand.
GGTTATTGCACAATAAGTTACGACTCAGTTTATGCTATTTCTGGCTTCCTTCCAATCGACATTACTATTCTTCATAATATTGCTTTTAGGGAAAATCTCTCTGCTTCTTCCATCTCTAATTATGATTGTATTCTGTCTCCATTTTTTCTCCCTCATCCTTCAGAGAGGAATGCCATCAATATTATCCAATTTAGTGACAAGAGCACAGATGATTTCCCTGTTATTTGCTATACTGATGGCAGTAAAATTGATTACAGAGTTAGTTTCGCATTTTTTGTGTTCAGGAGTGGTGTTGAATCTGAGAACTTTCAATTTAGAATTCGTGATGAATGCATAGTTTTTGCTGCTGAACTTTTATGCTTAAACTTCGCCGTTAAATGGATCACTGAGCAAAATAGTGTCATCTCAGAATATCTCATCTGTACTGACTCTCTTTCCTCCTTGCATTTTCTTAAATGTATTTCTTCATCTAATAACATAATCGTCGAGATCCAAAAGCAACTTAAAAGCCTAAAAGATAAAAACATCTCAATAGATTTTGCATTTGTTCGCGGACACACGGGCCTTCTTGGGAGTGAGCGAGCCGATTGGCTTGCAAAGGCTGCAACCAAGCGCAAAATTGACGTTAATATTCCTAAATCGTTTTACAAGAGGATCACGAAAGAAAGAATGGTGAAGTCTTGGAACCAAGAATATCTCATTTCTAATAAAGGGAGCATAACAAAGAAATTTTTTCCAACCATTATTAAGACTGTCATGCCATCATTTTTACACTTACAAAATAGCCCAATTTCTCACTGGTCATGGTAATTTCAAAAGCTACTTGAACAAATTTAATTTAGTTTCGATATCATTCTGTGATTGTAATATTAGAGGCGAGGAAAATGTAGAACATGTGCTCCTTCTGTGTTCCAAGTTTTCCAGAGAAAGAAAGATCCTAAGACTGGCTTTCAAGGGACAATATAAATTGGCCTCCGAATTTTCACCAACTTCTTTCTACCAGAAATGCTTTCAAAAATTTTTGTGAATTTGTTGTAAATATTTGTATTTCTTCTTAACCTCAATATATATATATTTTTTTTTAAATTTTTGTTTCCCCTGAATGTGTGTTTATATTACTTACTTCTGTAAGCCCCGTGTGATACTTTGTGGTGCACGGGGATTTTATAATTGTTTTCAATAAAAAAAGAAAAAAAAAAAGAAATATATTACATATCCGTAAACTTTTGAAAATGACAAAGTGTACAATAACTAGGCAAAGCAAAATTATTTAAATCATGCGAAGATGGTATTTAAAATTTTATCAAGCAGTACGATATGCAAGTATTTTAAGAGTACATGGTACGATTTAAGCAAAAATTTTTAATTTAAGGATTTTCAAAATATTTTTGGTTGCCTCCTATGTGTGTATACTATGTAAAACAGATTTTGTGTTCAAAATTTCATAAATAGGCCATTTAATTTTTTAAGGAAAAATTAAAAATTTGTGAAGTGATTTTAAAATGCTACAAAATTTTACTCCTACAAAAATTTACGTACACGCATGAAATTTGATTATAAGCACGTCCAACTATGTATAACAAAAGTTGGTATGGGTTTTGCGATAACACGATTGGTATTTGTACAATACTTCTTTTTATGAATCCTTATTGAAAATTCCTTAAAAAATTTGCAAATTCTAACTTTAATTAAATTTAAAAAATAAGTATTGCTTTGATTCAAAAATGCATACCAACTTTTGTTACATGTACTATTAACAATAGGTAAAAAAAAAAATTCAAAGCATAAGGCACAATAGAAAAAAAGCCTTAGCATTTTAAATGAAGACAAACTAGTTATTTTACCTTTCTGAGATAAGTAACTTTAAAGTTTTGATTTGCCATAGGAATGTGAATAAAAATGAATGTAAGGCTATCATAATTCTGCGTTTTTTAAGTTTAGAGTTTTCAAATTTTGTGAGGTTATAGAAAAAAAAAATACAGAATAATTTAGGCTAGAAAAATTAGATTTGATTTTTTGACCGATTTTTGTCAATTGAATCGTACTGTGTCCTTATAAAAGTATAAGGTAAGCATAACTTCATTCAGATATTTTCATCAGCAAAATTTTTTTGTATTGATTGGATTTATAAAAAAAATCACATGTAACAAAACACTTAAGTTATGAACATAGTTTTTTTTTAAGAAAATAAGAAATAAAAACTTGTTTTATAGCATGGACTAACGTCATTGAAAAATTTACAGATTTTCTTGGGAAAAATTCCAGTGAAAGTAATAACTGTGCAAAAGTTATGTGCTTCCATAAAAATATAGTGAAACTACACAAGCCTTCTGTATTAAATTTATCAAAAATTATGCCACATAGATAACCCCTAAATTTAAAGTAGTATTAGTAAAAAAAAAAAAAAAAAAAATTCATACACAATGATTTCAATGTTTTTGTAAAAACTTTTCTTGGAGAAAAACACACTGATTTCAGAATAAGGATGTTCTGATCTAAGAGAGAGTTAAGCGACTGACGGTGGTATTCTCAATCGCGAGTTAACCTCGGGTTATCCTCGAACCGGCGGTAACACGCAGATTGGCGAAACATCGTTATTCTCAATTGCGGATCGCGCCAAATCCACGGATTACGGTGGTATTCTCAATCGCGAGTTATTGAAAAGAAAACTCACGGATTGGGTATAACCCTCGCTCGCCGATAATTCTCCTTTCCCGAAATGACGATTACCGAATCCGTGAGCAAAATGTTACAGCCGTTGTGATTGGACACTGATAATCACGTGACATATTCTTTGTTACGTCCATCATTGCTAACAGATTCGAGCGATCGAAATCCGCGAGTTACCCTCCGAAATCGGCGGGTTACCTTTGGATGAATAATTCGTGGATTTGGCGCGATCCGCAGTTGAGAATAATGATGTTTCGCCACAATCTGCGAGTTACCTCCGGTTCAGGGATAACCCGAGGTTAACTCGCGATTGAGAATACCACCGTTAAAAAAGCTTCTTTGATATTTCCAACATTAACTCACAGAAAATCAATATGCACTTACCCTTCGCTAAAATAACAGATAGATACTCCATTAACGAAGAGCTGAGCATTTTTATCAATTTTCTCAGGAACGTTAGATTCTTCACTTTCAGCATACAGCAAAATAAATCATTTGAATATTTTATATTGCTAAATTCAGTAGTCAATTTTTATTCCAGATCTGCCACCTCAGCATTTTTAAAAATTTCTCCATTGATTAGAAATTTGTTTCAATGTAATTGTATAAAATAATGTATATAAGAAGGATATTATCAAAAATTTCACTTTTCTTTAAGAGTTGTACTATTTTTTTAGTTTTGTAGTCAACAAGAAAAATCATATGATTTTCTATTATTTAGTTCTTTATTCTGCAGATGATTTAAAAATCTGCGAAACATATCCTAATAAATCTATCTGCCACTATATGTGTATATGAAGCCCCTTGACATTAGTCATATTTATAATACTAAAACATTAAAAAAAAAAGCAAAGTTAGTCTTTTTTTTTATATATATTTCAGAGGAAACCATACATATTTTTTTTATTCTCTTTATAATTTTACTACAGTTTGCTTCAGACGGTGAAGGTTTTTCATTCATCTTGTGTTGTGATCGACACTTCTTTCCAAGGATGTTATACCTTTACTTCCAGTATCATACACAACATTTTCTTTATGTTCAATGAAACGTTTTTATGAGAGAATGATGAAAGACTAGTTGAAATTTTGAAAACACTCAACAATGGATTCCATATGCTACAATCAAGTGCTAGCCATCAAGTACAAGAATGGTTTAAACTTCTTTAAGCTTCTTTATTGTGTAAATTTGGGTAGTGTGCTTGTTTACTTCCAGTACTTTTTTTTAAGTAATAGAATATATCTATATATATAAGCATTTCATATACTTTATAACAAAGAAGTAGCATCTTTTTCTGAAGCCAAATTTATTGTGGTATAAGAAATTCATACTTATAATCCCCTCACCTCCTTTTGAAAAAAGCAGAGAGTTCAATTTAACCCCTTACATTACTGAAACGCGTGTTACCCCTACCATAATAATAGAAAATGTTTATAAGATATCCTCCAATTTTTTAAAAAAATTACTTGCAATGAGCATGCTAATGTTTTTTCTAGTGAAATTCCCAGTCATTTTGGAGATTGCAAAAAGGCCACTTAGAAATACGAGATCAAAGAGACTGAAATGGGACATCATTAGTATAGTTCAAATCATTAATGTCATTGCAAGAGGACACTATTTCATGTATTTAATTATGATATAATTAAATATGTGATTGATGAATTAGTTTCTAGTATAAGAAATATTACTAGAAACTAATTCATCAATCACAGCAGACGTTTTGGTCCTTACGCACACATTTGTTCTACTAAACCAGAGGTTCCCAAACTTTTTTGCCTCATAGACCCCTTGCGATGTTTTTAGGTTTTCAGTAGACCCCCTACTTAACTATTATTGAATTTTTGTAAATTCATCAACATAAATGTCTTTTTGACAGCTGATATAGAGTTGCTTACTTTAAAAGACTTAAATTTCTTACTGTAGGGAAGTAATTATAGTGTTTAAAACTTAAGACACAGATGTTAACTAATTGAATTAAAATTTAATTAATATATAAAATAACTGTGCAACAAACAAATGCTTTTAATGGGATGGATGAATCTGGCGCTTCATCCATTACGGTGCTTCCAAAATTGTTGATATGCGTTTCAGATCTTCGTTACTGCCTATTTCGATCAGTTATTCTTGTATGTTGACATTTGTAATTTTTTGAATGTGACCATTTTTTAATTCATCGCCTTCGTTGGTATAGTCAAAAAACATTCTCAAACCTAAAAATGTTGAACGTAGGTTAAAACGTCATTTTCCTGGCAGATTGTATCTGACATACTACTTGAAAAACAGGACATCTAATATTATACTCCTTAGCTTAATTCTGGCAAGAAACGCTGAAATTATGTGGTCTTTGTAACTGAAAATCAATCTCATTAAATTAAGCAAAAAATCTGTTAAATAGGTACATCTGGTTTCCAATTGATTAAATTTTCTCCTAAAATTAAAGCTATGATCTGGTTTAATGAGAGCCACTATCGTAGACTCCATTTATATCTCATGGACCCCTACATTATTTTTTACTGACGTGGACCATTTGCAGGTCGTCATAGACCCCTGGGGGGTCGATGTAGACCACTTTGGGAAACACTGTACTAAGTAATCAGACTCTTTGGGGACATCTTACAAAAAGAGGACCTGCAGCTAAAGGCACATGTTTTACAAGAAAAAATGTCAACAGTAATTCTATCCTGATCCAAATCAAATTAATTCTGAGTTACTGCAATTAGATTTTATGTCTGCAATGTGCTTTAAGAATTTTCACAATGATTAATACCACAGGCAAAGGGGGGGGGTATACAATCAAATTCCTCTTCATACAACCTCTGACAATTAAGTTCAGTGAATAGTCCTGTAACATTAACATAGATGAAATGTTAACGAAATTTACCTTACTATCCTTTGAAATAGTCACCTCCCATAACTATGTACTGCTGAGATCTACTATACATGTCCTGGAAATTTTGCAAGAAGTCTTTTGAGATGCAGTTCAAAAGCCTCGTAACGTTTCTTTGGATATTAGGAATATTGTCAGTATATCTTCGAAATCGATAAAACATTTTTCTCATCCCTAAATTCTGGGTAACGATTTGTCACACGGATTCGCAGTTAATCAGATATCATGCGCACAGTTAATTGACAATCTTTAAAGATTAATTTCCTCACTTTCTCTATGTTTTTGTCACTGACGGAAGTCGCCAGTCTTCCGCTACGGGGGTAGTTAGAAACACTTTCCCTGCTTTTTGAAAACGGGTTACACTCGTACACACACTTCATGGACAATGATTGATCATCATAAACATGTACCAGCATTGCATAAGTTTCTTTTGGTTTTCAAGCTTGAAACAAAACTTTAAATTTGGTCCTTTGTTCATTCATTTTGCTGTTCTCAGTTAAGAACCAACATACTAAACAAGCACTTTGTAAAACAAGGCTTACATAGAACACAAATGATTCTCAACTGAACAATGGTGGGGCAGATGGTCAACACCTGAAGCTAAGCATGTGCAGCGTTTTGTTTCACCAGTGTTTCCAGATCGGCAATACTGACTTTATTCAGAGTTTGTAAGTATATTTTACCTTTGTTTGATAACATGGAAACAGAATTGATGAATCAAATCATTTTACAACCAGAAACATAAGACAAGTGCACAGCACAAAATGAATTCTATAAAGCTGCCAAAGTAGAAAAAACACTTTAAAGGAAGAAAAAGATAAAAATGTTGTATGTAACAAGATCATACCCATGGCAGCTAAGAATTACAATACATGAGATGTAATCTTTTTAAAACTTACTGGCAAAGAATTCAACTACTTTCATTAAATTATTTTCCTTTCAATGCGAGTAGGAAAGATAAATATATTAGTTCCCGGGAAAATACGTAAAAACAAATGCTCTAGGTGTAAAAGCATTATGAAAGATTGAAAAACATAAATTTGATGGCAAAGTATAAAATTGACAACTATGACACATTTATATATATAGGATTATTTAATTTAAGTATTTTAAGATCTAAACATGTACTATACATGTTCTTTACAAAGAAACAAGTAGAAATTTTAGAGATAAAAGAATTTTGTATTTATATATTGTCCTAAAAACTTATGTTGCCAAAAACAAATAAAATTCAGTAAGGGAAAAACTAAATAAATGAAAGATAAATAATATTTTATTTTCAATCATAAAGAAATGTAAGTCATAAAATAAGAAAAATTCATAATTTTTTTTAAAATCTGTGTTTAGGTATGGTATACAATATAACAAAGACAGGCTACTATAAACATCATACATTAAAAGTTACATCTTCAACACAAAAAAATATACAAAGGTCAAATTATTTCATAATTTTTCCATACATTAGATCAGGGCTGTTCAACACGCAGCCCTCCAGTACGTAAACTGCGGCCCGCCGACTCGTTTTTAAAAAATTTTAAATATCAGGTTTTTAAAGTTTTTTTCATTTTGAAATTTATTTGAGGGGAAATTTATACATATATATAAATCTACAATGTATTTGCCTGTAACCTGTTCTTGATTTAAAATAAGTCCTTTTTGGTAACAGAAACATCCTTTAGATTAAAATAGATTTATATTTTATCAAAAAGTTACATTTGATTTTACTATAATAAATAACTTTTTTAATAAATTCCGAATGGCATTATGCATACCCTTTACTATGGATGGTACATGATTCTCGGTGTGTGTCTTTCATTTCTCCTCCTTTTCTGTTTGAAGCACCCAAAAAGCAAGAGGCAGTCAGAGATGTTTTTTTAAGTTTAAAAAATATATTCAGGACGATTAAGATTAAGGGCAATGGAAACTAAATCGTTTGAGAATAACAGCACAATCAAATTTAAAAATGAGTAACGAAAGATCAATTTAAAAGGAACTCCCTTATTTTCAAGAAAATGGCAACTGTAATATTTTAAAATTATTTGATCATTGCATTATTATATTATATAAACATTAATATATTACCTATGTCTGTATACATGAAATATAATGAAAACAATAATAATCATTCATTTTTTTTATATTTTCACTCCAAATGTTTTTTGTTTCCAAATCTGATATAAATGTACATATTTTTATGTGCGGCCCGCGAGATTGTTTTTCTGAAGTGGCCTGCAAGGTCATTTGGGTTGGACACCCCTGCATTAGATGGAAATTCAAATTATGGTTCGCAGCTTTGGGATCCTGTGGTGTTTTAATTTTCGTCAAAATTATAATTTAAAATTTGTTTCCCACTAAAATTTTCTAAAAATTTATTCCACTTCTGATACAAAACATTCATTGCTGTTCCCCAGTAATAAAAATATCGTGACTCATTTGTCTGATGTTTATAATAAATTTTGATTTTTCTTTTCTGAATTATCATGTTAAGTCAATATAAGAGACATGTTTATAGAGTTTTCTCTCTTTTTATGCATCCAGAGATAACTTTAGTAATATTATTTTGCTATTCCTATATTCTCACACATAAGCTATTTGAAGTATAAAAAAGGCATTTCTTGAAAATTCTTTCTGAATATTTAAAGTTTGTGATTTATAACTCAGTTATTTCAATGCTTTTTTTTAATCTATAGATAAATTTAATAATATTATTTTGTTCTCTTTATAAATATATTTTCAAATTAGATAGCATACATTAATATTTAAATGGTAAAAATATTTTGAAAAGACATTATTTTGAGGAATCTAAAAGACAAGAATTTTATTGGACTGAGAATTATATACAATGTATTTATTATTCTTATTTTAAATATTGAAGTCTTTTTTTCTTTCTTTATGTAATTTTTTTAGAGTTAATTTTGGTGTTTCTTATGATTAATTTCTAGTGTTATATGTTAATAAGATTTTTTTTTTAAAAAGAGGAAAGAATTTTTTCCATGGGAGCTGTATAAGTAGAAAAATTTATTAGATTAAAATTTATGTAAATCCATTCTTTCTTTGTAGGTGCTGTGTATAGGTATATGTGAGTTTGTCAAAAAGAAAAGTTCAGTTCAGACTTCATATAATTTTAATGTTGAAAAATCTACTTACTTAGAATGTCTTACCATGCAGTTATCAATTCTAAATATGTTAAACAAAAAAACCAGTGTTTCAAAGAAAAGAAAATAGGGGGCTTTTTATTGTTTTAAATTTACAGTAAAATTTTGGAAAATCTCAAACATATCAATTTTTAATTCAAATGGGTCAATTTGTAATGAATTCAAATTGTACTGTTAATTAATTCATAATGAGCTACTTTTTTTTAATGATGAATTAAGTTCTGTTTTGATTCATTTCAATAAATAATAATATTGAACCAATTTTTTAATTATGTTTTCAGTTTTATTATGTAATTTCAATTATGCTAAAGTGTCAGTATTTTTCATGAACAGTCCAGTTTTAATCCCGGGATTAAGATAATGTAATCCTGAATTCAAATTGTAAGAGTTTAACTGAAGTTAATGTAGTGCTAATCAATTCCATTTTAATAAAAAAAAATCAGATATATACAAAGTTATACCATATCTTAAAAGCAATTATTCCCAAAATAATTTTAAAGACATTTTTTTTTATTTTGAACCCATCAAATAGCATAATTCACCTCCAAGAGGAAAACATAATCATGTGTAACCAATTCTCAACTATTTTAGATGTAACTTCTGCTTGAGACTAGTTTTAAATGTATAATTTTGACACATTCAAAACAATAGCTTTCAATTTACACAAAACTGATAAATAATATTAGATTACTGAAAATAGTTTAGAAAATATTGTAAAATTTTTAACCAGACACAATAACATCCCCACCACACACTATTTAAGCAAAAATAGCTAAATATAAACTAACAATATTAGAAAATTAAAATTTTTGTATGCTTTTTTATGCAATATATTTAGCAATTATTCACATTACTTGTCATAACATGTATATTAGACATACACAAATTAAACAAATAAAGCGTTATTTGAAAATTTTCTCCAACAAAGATGAATGGGGAAGTTTAATTCAAAAATTTAAAATATGTAAAATGTTATGTTAAGAAACACCTTATCATGACTCATTGATAACAAAATAAGATTTCGAAATCATTAAATAGGAAATGTCCAGTATAAAATGTATTTCTGCCTTAAATTCGATACCTAATTCGTGAGAAAATTAAAGGAAATCATATTAAGTCAATGCAATCTGGTTATATATTTTTCTGCAGATTAACATGTATTATCTTACAAATTTTAAGATTTCAAAAACTAGAGTTAAAGAATGAGTAACTGAAAACAAATGTTTAAAAATAAATGAACAATACATTTGATGACAAATTAATGCCAATTTATTAATGATGACATAGAATGTACAATGAAATGAAAACATAACACAATTTCAACAAATTGAAGTTCTAATGAAGCCATGATAAAGAAATTGAATTCTTCCTAATATTCACCAATACTCCATACAAAATGCATATGCCTGTTAATAGAATGAAATGAACATGAATTTTTCATTAAATGTCTGAATTAGTAAAATTTATAAAATCCATAAAAATTATTAGTTTAGATACCTTATATTTTACCAGTGTATTAGTAATAGATTATTTGCATAAATCAATAGTTATTTAATATCACTTAATGCAATATTTAGTGCAAAATTATCAAATGTAAATTTTTTTCAATTTAATTTTCCCAAATAAAAGTTAAAATAAAAATATTAAAACTCTGACCATAAGCTTCACATTGTAATATTATCTCCGAAGTGTTCATGCAAAATCATAACTTTCAAATATATTTAAAGAGGAACAAATTTGATGTATAGTGGTGCTACACACGAAACATAGTTTGGTGCAATTTCTTAGTTGCGCCAAGCAGCACTTGTTGTCAAGTGGTAAGAAATCCAAAATGTCGGACTAGCGGTAACAAATTGTCAGGAAAATAATTGTAAAGAAATGTTTTGAAATATATTTCAAATGAAGAATATGGGAATAGAATGAAAACAACCAATATCAATCAATAATGAATATCAATATAATATAATAGTAATTGTTATATATAAAAATAATCATAATAATTTAACATTAATTATATAAAAAGGAGAATCATAATGAAATATAATAAAAAAATAATTATTATAAATAAAGAATATAATATTATATATAACAATAACTGTATTGTTTTATTATAAATAAAATAATTGCATAAATTATATTAAAATTAATGAGTAAATTAAAAAGTACCGTGATAACTTGCAATATTCCAAAAACTGCGAGTTTCTGTAATGAATTGCATCGGACAAGGAACTTTTAGAAATATCCATATTCAAAAATAGCACAAAATATAACAGAAGACTAAAGCAGCTGTCTTGAAGAATGATTGTATATAACGGAAAATGGTTAAATTTTCTAAGAAATCAAATTAAAATAGTCTGAAATTAATAGGGTTACCACAGAAGAAACCTAATACAAATTTACTCTAATATACATTATCCCCATGGCAACCACTTTGACAGACGATAAAAATATCAAGGTAACCTGTTCTCGCCCATCTTGGCGAACATAAACAACAACTTGGCACATAGCAGCCCTGTATCAAATTAACACTATTTAAAATATTTTTTCAAAGTAATGAAAATTTCAAATAATACACTTACCTTAGCATGCCACTTTCATTTGTTGAGTTGGCAGCAGATTAAATCTTCTCTTAATTAAAATTCTGTGTTTACTGTATTGATCTGTTGGTGTAAATCGAGCTGTAATAAAAATGTTGTAAATTTTAAAAACTTATTGTATTGATAAGTACGTAATTAGAAAAAAACGAAGTCTAGCATATTATCAACTTATTTATCAAACACACCAATATTATTAAAAACAGTTAATGCATGAAAAGAATAATGCAGAAATAGAAATATGTCACTCAAAAACTGTTACTTTCTTTTTAAATTACTCTTTCTTTAAAACTAATAAACATTTGGTACAACTTTTAATGATATATAATCATTAAAAAATGTACAAAAGTGCAGAAAAACAGGTTTGAATGCACTGCAATACTTTCTTCCTCTTCAAAGAATAGTCAAATTTTGTAATTATGTTTTTTAGTCTTTGGCTCTAACTAGCTTAACTTTTTATAACCTCTTTAAAAACTAAAATTTTTTTTATAAGAGCTAGTAATGGAGCAACCAATTTGATAAATAAATTTTTGAAATAAAACACATTCCTACATCATATATGAATACAAAAGAAGCAGGCATATATGAATACAAAAATTGATTGAAACATAAAAAGCAAATGAATGACTGGTTATACTTATAAAAATTTATTGGTTATTTATATTTTCCACCAACACAAGTCAAAGTATCCTATTAATAAATTAATATATTGCCCTTTTAAAATTTCATAATGAAAAAATAAAGAGTTTTTCATTTAAAATAAAGAGAAAAATTACGTTGTTGTGTCAATTTAATTTGTATAAGCAGAACTTATTCTCTTTCCTTTAAATATCTAAAGATGAATTTATCAAATTAATATAAGATAATTTAATATAATTTTTGACATTAAAAACTAATACATTAATTGCATGAAAAAAAGATAAGACATTTTATATTTTTATGGCGGAATATAACATTTAACTATTTTTTTCCCCCTTACCTGGATGAGCAGATGAAGTTGGTTTTCCATCTGGTGCAACTTTCTAAAAAGTAAATCATATGTAAATAAGTAATTTAATCATTTCATATAAATATTCAGTTTCCTTAAATATATATTTAAAAATTTCATCACATAAACAACGATAAATTACAACTAAATAGAATCCAAGTTAAATTTAAAACTTAAGTTCATTAACAAAACAAAATGTAATATTTATAAGCATGTTCTGTGGTTTTATCTAACTAGTCCTTCAGGTATTTATGTTGTAACTATGAGTGCCGTAACATTCTCAATTTTGATATTTAACATATCGTTCACAAGCGTAAGTTTTAAATAATCTCCTCTTTCTTTTGACTTAATAAACAATCTTATAGAATGAAATTTACCCAATGTAGGATATGGGTAAGAGCATTAAAGGTCATGAAAAATTAATTTAGGCATGCTTAACTCATATCTTTGAAAGATATTTTTTTGCATGAATATATTTGTCTACATTTAATTTACCCAAAAATTTGCCATAATTATTATAGTTATGCACAGCAAAACTTGTAAGTTACATTTAAAACACTAAAATATGCAAATTTCTCTGATTTTCAAGAGTCAATTACAATTAAAGAAATTGGAATCAAATTAAGGGACCTTTGTTGCTCCATATCCCACAAAAAACTGTAACAGAATCAAATTAACATTTGGTAATAATCAGTTATAAGGACCATAGGGATTAAAGTGTAGAATAGGGGTAACTTTGGATTTGGTGGCCAATTCCGGTTGTCAAGCAACTTAATTTAAATGCATTACTGATAACTTTATAAATATTTTTTTTTTATTTCTCCTTATATTTCTTTATTTTCATTGCAAAATTCCACTTTGTAACTTTTCATAACATTTATCGCTAAATTAAGTTGCTTGGCGACCGATTTCGATCGCCATAAAATTAACTTCGCCAAGCTCCCCCTCTCACTACACTTTAACCAGAAAATTTTTGTTGTTGTAATATACTTAAGAAAATTAAATTCTTTAGCAAATGCTAATGCATATATACAATTTTACAAGGTGCATAGGAAAATCTCTAAAACCTGAAAATACTTGCTAACATAGAGAGCCACATCTATGAAACTGAAGTCACAATGTAGTTAAGGGGACATTGTACGATTTACGCAAAAATTTTTAATTTAAGGATTTTTAATATTTTTTTGGTTGCCTCCTATGTATGTATACTATGTTAAACGTATTTTGTACTAAAAATTTCATAAAAAGCTAGCCATGTAATTTTTTAAGGAAAAAAACTTGAAATTTTTGAAGTAATTTTAAAATGCTACTCCTCCTACAAAAATTGACGTACACGCATGAAATTTTATTTACAAGTACGTCAACTATGTATAATAAAAGTTGGTATGGGTTTTGCGTTAACGTGATTGGTATTCTTACAATACTTCTTTTTATGAATGTTTATTGAAAATTCCTTAAAAAATGTATAAATTCTGAGTTTAATTATTTAAAAAAAATTTTTGCTTTGATTCAAAAATGCATACCAACTTTTGTTACATGTACTATTGGGAATAGGTAAAAAAAATTTCAAAGCATTAGGCGCAATAGAAAAAAAGCAGCATTTTAAATGAAGACAAAATAGTTTTTTTATCTTTCTGAGATACGGCAGTTTAAAGTTTTGATTTGCCATAGGGATGTGAATAAAAACGAACGTGAAAGCTATTATAGTTCTGTGTTTTTTTTTAAGTTTAGAGCTTTCAAATTTTGTGAGGTTATAGGAAAGTATATAAAGAAAAATTTAGGCTAAAAAAATTAAATTTGATTTTTTGACCGATTTTGGTCAATTGAATCGTATTGTGTCCCCTTAAGTTACCATCAAAGGCAATTCTAATCCTGTGTGAAAGGGACCGTGTATCATTGATACAGCAGTAACTACACCTCTGATGACTATGCCTTATCTAATACAAATCAGATCAATTGTCGTGAAAGGATAACTATGAAAATTTATGTATTCAAAAGTAGTAGTTTAAAGACCTTACTGTGCTTTTAAATTCTGATTAAAGTATGCTTGGCAAGACTAAGTATAATCGAAGTAAGAGATGTAGATATTTGGAAGTTAAAAGAAAAATGCAATATCCCTTTTTCTTTTGGTTCTGGGCTAGATGAAAGATGCATTCTCCTTTAATCCATCAAAGAAGGCTCCACAGCAATTTCTTACAATAGTATGGAAGTTTAAAATGGGATGCTAGACAGATATAGTCATTATAAGCTGTGGTTTTAAATTATAAAATCAATTGCCAATTGCCTTTGCAAGGTATCTGTTTTGAAACACTGATAGTATAATAACCCATTGCAAAATCAAACTCTGGAAAATGCATAACTGCATGGAAGATGCGAGGATTTTGGTTCTTTTAGTCAATAAAAGTATTTTAAAAAGGTCTGGAAAACTGGCAATCATATTAATGCCAAAAATTAAATGAAGTACGCATCAAAATAAATTTATTTGTACTTTTCATTGTTCTTATGACAAATTACACAAAACCAGTAACTTTAATGGATACTTATTAATTGTTGAGACCATGAACCAAAACACGCAGCAAAAAAACCCCACTAAATCCTGTTGCTGTGTTATGTTTATAAAGTGCATCTACCCTATCAGATAATATTGGCAAAGTTCATGGTGTTGCCAACATGGAAAAAGCAGTTGCCAATCCATGGTCTCAATAATTAAAAAGGTCATATTTAAAAGGAATCACATTTCCTGGGTTCTAATTCAAGAATTTATTTTGTTTAAGAACATTTAGAATTCTGAGAAAGGTACAACTTTTTAAAAATTAATTTCTTAGGAACTAATTTGATATAATGGTACATTAATCATTTATGACATGATTTTGAAATCGCACTGACACAGTTAGGGCAATAACAGACAGGCAACCTGTCTGTTATTGGGAACTAATTTGATATCGTGGAGCTATGCACCAAGCAGCGCTTGTTGTCGCTGGAATGGAATCTAAAATGGCAGCCTAGGAGTAACAAATCGCCAGGAAAATAATTTTAAAGAACTGCTTTGAAATATATTCAAATGACGAATATAGGAATAGATTGAGAACAAGAAAGATCAATCAATAATGAATATTAATAATATAATAAAAATTATATTTATTAATAATAATATTATGCAGTATATAATAATGACCTTATAATATAATTAAGATTATATACTATACTTTTCAAATTAATTGGGACAAGCATTCTTTTCTTGTCCGAGTTGGTGTACAATTATGAGTGATGTCCTAAACCCCCTCAAATCGGTTATATCTAACTAGAGGTAATGTGATTGATCAATCTTGACTATAATTTACTCTTTTGATTGGTTTTGGTGTATCAACTGACCAGTTGTGAGCCTTTCAGTGTGGCAGTTGGTGGTTATAATTTTGCGTACTTTGTAACATTACTTTTACTTGTTTCAAGATGGATATTACTCTAAGGAAGCAGTCTAAAATATAAATCACTCTTAATAAACATACTTCTATGACTGTGAGAGATATAACTATATGGTAGATGGTGTGGACAACTCAAGTGTTTCAAAAATTTTAAGAACATTTCAAGATTCAGGAACACAGTCTCGGAAAAGAAAAGGAAAATATGGACTCAAATGGATAACTACTCCAAGAACTGATAAAATTCTAATGAGAAATAGCAAAATAAGGCCAAAAAAGATCAAGACTTTCAAAGGGTGTATTGGATTATTGTATAGAAGCGAGCCCCTCAACTATACAGAAAAGGCTTCTGGAAGCCTCAAGGCAACAAAACCAAGGAAAAAGAAATTTCTAGTTCAGAAAAAGGTGAAAAAATGTTTAGCATTGGCCAAAAAATATTGATCCTGGACTGTTAACGAGGTGTTAGTTTGATAACGGGGGTAATAGCGCCAAGTTGTTGTTTATGTTCACCAAGATGAGCAATAACATTACAATATGGTTACCTTAATATTTTTGTCTGTCGATGTGGTTGCCATGGGGATAACGTATGTTAGAAATAACTTTTATTGGTTTTTTCCTGTGCTGTAACCTTATTAATTTCAGACGATTTTAAAAAAATTTTCTAATTTCTATAAAAACTTAACCATTTTCAGTGTAATTTTTCTATTGTTTGCGTCTTCTGTTTAATTCTCTGCTATTTTCGAATATAAATATTTCTAAAATGAGTGAGTACTAGAATATTTTTTTTCTTAGAAGAATAAGTGTTGTGCTTTTAATTATCGCTATAAATCGTTTATTTTCGTTTTATTTTACATTTTAAAAATGTTTTTTTTATGCACTTTATTTGATGAAATTCGTTGAAGGAACTTGCAGTGCAAGTTTCACATTGCAAACTTTTACTATTTTGTAATTATTTTATTGGAACATTTATTTATAAAAATATTATTTATTTATAATTATTATTGTTATTTATTTATAATTATTATGTTATTTATAGCTATTCTTATGTTACTTATTTATAATTATGTAATACGAGTAATCTTATGCATTATTTTTATTTTTTTTTTTACAATTACTATTAAATTATATTATATGATTATTATTTCTGATAACTGTTATAACATCGTACTATATGAATATTATATATAATTACGATAAAATAATATTATAAGATTATTATATGCTGCTTATACTACTATTATTAGTACATGTTACTTTTTTTTACATAATATTGATATTCATTATATATTTATTTATTGATCTAGGTTATTCTCAATCTCTTCCTATATGCTTTATTTGAAATACATTTCAATGTATTTCAAAACAATCCTTTAAAATTATTGTGTATCATTAAATTACCACTAGGGCGCCATATTGGATTCCAATCCAGCAACAAGAAGCGCTGCTTGGCACTGTTACCCCTGATATCAAATTAGTTCCATTAACAACTAGAGGAAAGTGATTTTCAGTGATGAAATACATTTATTTTTGCACGGATGCAAATTAGATGTTGCTAAACAAAGTGAAGAAGCAACTCTGCTACTAGATCATACCCAACAGACTGTAAAAAAACCCTTCTAAACAAATGTTTTGGGATTTCTTCACAGCAAATGGCACTAGAAACTTAGTTCCTCTTAAAGCCATGATGAATTCTCTCAAATACATACAAATATTATGCAGAAGAATTATTGCATTCATGGAACATTTCAGCATGACTTGGCTTCTTGCCACAATTCGGAATTGGTCCTGACTTTTATGCTGGAAAAAATAAAAGTGCTTAATTGGCGTGGTAATTCACCAGACCCAGGTGCTATTGAATATTTATGGCATATTCTCAAAAATCATTTAGCTAAAATGAATTGCACAACAGAATAAATGATAAAAAGTGCAAAACAAGTGTGGTTCCACAAGAATAAAGTTAAGAACATGTGCGCTGCACAAGTGAAGTCGATACCAAGACTAGTTGAAGAGGTCATTTCTGCTACAGGACATATTTCATACTAATATAGAGGTATTATTGTCTACTTAAGGAATGCAATGATATAAGCTAAGGTTTTTGAAAAAATCATTTTCATACCAATTGTCGCAATTAATTCGAACAGAATAGAAGAATACTTATATAACATAATATGCAATATTACAAATAAATATAATAAAAAAATTATCATTATTATTATTAATAAAGAATATTGTATCATTATTACATATAGTAATAATTGTATTTTTTATATTATATTGTAAATGAAATAATTACATAAATTATATTAAAATTTCTAATGAATACAAAGTAAAGAGTGCTGTGATAACTTGCAATAAATATCCCCAAAACTGCTAGTTTCTGTAATGAATTGCATCAAACAAGAAACTTTTAAAAATGCATTATTAAAAATTAAAAAATTTAAACTCCAGATCTCCAGCAATAATTAAAAGCACAGGCCTCATAGTTTTTAAAAAATATATCCTGGTACCACCAAAGATGTTAGAAATATCCAAATTCAAAAATGGCACAAAATACAACAGAAGACTAAAGCAGCTGACTTAAAGGACAAATGCAATGGAAATGGGGCATAAGTTTGATATACGGACTTTTTTTGGACGCCTTTATCAGGCGATACTGCGCCAGATTCTGGCTACCCTTGTTTTCCAGTCAGGTTCCATGGTCTTTTAGTTTTATGGCGGATTTTCCAATCAGAGCAACAGTTATTTAAAAAAAAAAAAAACTTTCTAGAACGATTTTAATTTCTATGGGATTCTCTCTAACACTCTTCTTTTCCTTTTGGATTACCAACTGTTTGACATAGATATTTCAGGATAAAATTTACTGCCATATAGTTCCTATTGTTTCTTAAAGTTTATTTTTAGTTATTGATTAGGTTGAATATTCTTTCATTATTAGGTTATATTTCAATTCTTTTATTATTATTACCTTATTTCTTATTCCATATTATTTATTAATATTTCTTTTTAATTCCTGATAAATTACTTAATTATTGATTAGTTGACTTATCTCTGTCATTATAAGGGGCAAAGTACCGCGTTTCATGTTGTTTCAGAAGGGGGAGGGGGATTTTGCAAAAAAAAGTGCGTAGATCGAACTTGTTCCGGAAATGGTTAAATTTTCAAAGAAATCCAATTACCCCTTTAACGCATGGTGGTATCTGTCCGAAACCGCCATTTTCTAAAAAATACCAAAAAACCAATGATTCTACAGATATCTTTCATAAAAGATACTAGATGTCAGCACTTTACAAAAAACTCTTCTTTCTGTGAGAAAAATGCATCGTTTTAAAAATCTTTTTTGAACACTTTCAAAAAAAAGTTTCTTTAGAAAATAAAAACAGATAAATATTCAAAGTAAGTTATGTACATTTTTGCTGCATATGCTGTTCATAGCATAACTAATTTTTAGAATGATAAATTATAAAAAGAACTGCCTCATAATAAGTCATCTAAGTGGTGGTTTCATAGGCATACCATCGCGCATTTAGAACATGAAAACTGTCCGACTTGTAGCACTCACGAGCAAGAGATATTTCCCTTGTTTTTCTTTTTTCTGACTCAGGCAGTGAAGTAACTAATAATTTATGGGGTTTTTGCCATTGTTTTAGGAGAGGGGATTTTGTTTATATTGAAATGGTGATGTTTTTTTTCGAATGGAAATTTTTTCTCATCTCACGTTCTTTTTATACTGAAGAGAGGTCGAATTTTTTGGATGGTGAAGATATGTTCTAATATAGCTGATACTATTTCTTTTAATATTATTTTTTGTTTACCTCTTTCAATTAAATTTGCTAATATTTAATCTTTTGAAGATAATTTTTATCAGTATTTTTGTATGTTTTAATAATAAAGAAACAGTGAAAAATCTGGCTATTGAAGTTGATTTCAATCTCTTATAGTTATATTTTGTAATATTTAACATTTAAAATGTAATTCTAATACTTAATATTGCATGTTTTAGTAAATTTATTACAAAATATATAAAGAATAATCTTACAAATCTGGTCCAAATCATATATTGTTCATCCGAGAATTATGTCGTAAGTGAGCAGTGGTATTCCTGTGAAACCACCTACCCCTGGGGGGAAGGAATGTACTGTAATTTTTTTTAAAGGCATTTTCTCTGTTCTTAGGTTCTATACATTGCATGTATTAATTTTATTTTGAAAAATTCAGCAAATTTATTTTTCCACACGTCAAAGGGTTAAAATTAATCGGATTACCACAGAAAAAAACCAACAAAAATTTACTCTAATATACGATTTATCCCTATAGCAGCCACATTGCCAGATGATGAAAATATCAAAGTAGCCATATCGTTATGTTATCGCCCATCTTGGCGAACATAACTTGGCACATAGCCCCACAATATCAAATTAACACCGCTTTATTTTTCAAAAAACTAGGAATTTCGGACAATATGTAAACTGGCTACATGTGATAACTTTCGTCCATGTACAGGCCTATTGCCATACACCATCATACAGTCAAAAGGTGGCAGTCGTTACTTTTAAGGGTCAAAGGTGGGCCTACATTTGAGCAGGAGCCCAAGCCCTACATTTGAGTAGGAGTCCAGGGCCTCAAGATATCTAAAGACGTATCTGGACTGTGACGTCCAGTATTTAACCTAGCCAATTCATAAAATATTAAAGGCAAAACCTGACTTTGCAGGGAGGCCCTAATATTCTATGTTATACTACTGATAGTTTACCAACCAAATTTTAGTATAAAAAGACTGCTATTACTTTAAACATTATACGATGAACTGTGGTCGCTAAAAAATATGCTATTGGCATCAGCCAGAATAACGTCAAATCAAAACATCTCAAAGTTATACTTTTTGTACATTGCATATATTGGTTTTACAACGACAATATCCTGGCTAAATAACCATATGGCCGCCAAAAACCGTATATACCCTTCACGTTTTCCCTCACTTGTCGTGCATTTTTTCAAAAATCGTAACTTTCTTTAAACGCTGCGCGGGACAAAATGTTAAAAATCGGGACTGTCCCTCCAAATGCGGGACATCTCGTTTACATCTTAGTTTAATTGCATAATTCCTGAACAAAATTTAAAAAATGGAATACTTACACTCAGAGTATAAACTCGTTCCCCTTTTTCGTTAAGATAATACATAAGCATCATTTTGAATATAGATTTTTAAAAATTTGCAAAATCAAATCACACCACACGTGTTTGTACGAGTTTTGTAAATTGTTGACTCCTTTCAGTTCATTTCAGTTCCAAACAGAGTCCAATCAAAGTAGCCATTTATTTATAAATTGCAATTCTGAACAAAATTCGATAAATTCTCTTTAGATTTGTTTCACATGTAATTCAACCTGAAAGATTTTTCTTTGAACGAGTATCATTCAGAATTTTTAATGAAAATCATTTGACCTCCAAAATATCGTGTGTTGCCCTTCTACGTTCGACATTTCCTGTTTGATATTATTTAATATTTGTTTATTCGCTTTGAATCTGGCAACAAAATTTAGTTAAGTTTTTGGAATATTGTACATGTGGTCGCGTTTTAAATGTCAAGAAAAGAACTGTGTATAATATTTTATCTTAATGCAGGATGGCACCTAGGTGCCCAAAATGCGGACAAAATCACCGTACCCAGGAATGAACGAAAGTAGACAGACTCGAAACACTACATTGCATTAACTGCAACACAGACGGACACATAGCGACAAACCGCCAATGTAGCAAATTCCCGAAGCAAAAAGCTAAAAAGGATGAAAATCCAATCAGTGACAAAAGAACCAAAACCCCATCAATCACCGACCTGTCACTCCAAACGTAAGCTTTGCGAGCGTTTGTAGTAACAAAACAGCAAATCAGATGGAGCCACAAGAGGAAGTTCCGAAAACTTCAAACCAGACAAACACAAACAAATAAAAACCCCAAATAACGCAGAAACAAATTTTAAATTTGAAAAATTTGCCACGTATGTAAACGAGATTCAAAACCTAACTTCCAAGTTCCCGGAAATTTTCCAGGCGCTGGAAAATATGGCGAATACAGACAATGACAATGATAAACTAAATATGTTCCTACTAGCCGTTGCACGATCGTGTAACAAGAGCAAATAAATTATCTATCAAGACCGCAAACAGCTCTCGGATCATTAATTCTAAAAACGCGTATTAATTCTTTAATCTCGTTATTCAAAACTCTCAAACAAAATCCGAACTCCACCACGCTCAAGACCCTTCAACCAATCGGAGAGCCCCATTGCCCTTACGGACACTGGGACTTTCTCTGGAGGAAGGAGAACCGGGACCGATATATTTCGGATAGCTGCCACCTCATTGGGCAGGCATTTCCTATTTCCACACCCCTCGTTGGCTGTGGAAAAGTTAAGATGATCTCTACCGTTCTGACTAGCAAACATGTTTTTATCGCCTTTAAAAAAGCGGTTTTTCTTCTAAAGTATTTTCCTTTGGAATTAGTTCTCAAGCATCAAATTAATATTCATATACTTTAATTAAAATGGACAATGTTTTAAGTTATTTCGAGTCTAAAAATAAAGATAGGAGATAAAAAGCCCTGACGGGCTAGGTGCTCTGTAAAAACCACCCCAGCTACAAGGGAGCGTGAGCTCCTCTTATACCACACATATTGCTTTCAGATTTATAACCTGTAGGAGCTAAAATAACTAATAGAAACTTAAAAATATAGAAAATCTTTACAGCATTTTTGTTTACGGAATGAAATTTTAAGGCATAAAATTGATAACATACTACTCTCCAGAATCTTTATCCTTGCATGTGTAACAATTCGTTTTTGTTCATTTTAATTTTTGAAAGCAATAAAATAATAGTTCAAAAATTTACATTTCATTATTTAAAATAAATGAGAAAATTTTAAATAAAAAAACTGGAAGCAGTACATAAAGATGAAACTTAATTTGGATTGATTTTTGTGATTATTTTTAAGAAAAATATTTCAAAATAAATATATTGATACAGAAAACAAATTTAAAAATCCTTCAGAATACTAAGCATGGCAATAAAATGCAAGTAATAAATGAAGTATATTGGCAATAAAGAAGGGTTAAATACCAAAAAAACATTTTTATATACAAGTACCCAATTTTAATATCCTTGTGACATGAGTATTATTTACTATCATGATAAATAATATCTTAAATAAATGAAATACTAATTTTATAACATTGGTTTGAATTAACACTCCATTAAAGCAACACAAGGCTATTGGTTAAAATATTTGACCAATACACTTGGGCACTGTTACCCTATTCTTCAAATTCGTACCACACTCATATAAGCCCTTTTGGATTATGCCCTAAGTAAATTTATACAGATATTGAGTACAGTAAGATTATTTTAAACCTAAGAGTACAAATGACTATCTTTATTGATGACTAATTATAAGTTATAATTTTATCAAGACATTCAATGACCAAAACCCAACATGATAGACACCAGAATAGAAAACAGGATAATGTGACCTAAGGATTTTATTTCCTTGAAATAATATAAAAACTGTCAACTAATTGTGTATATATGCTAATGAATGTTGATTAGAAATATATATTTTTAGCAATAAAAATATTAAAACAAAAAGATATTTTAAAAATATTTTTATTTGAATTAGCATCACAAATTACTTTACATATAGTTCATATAAATTTATTAAGCATGGAAAAAACATGAATATTTACAAATTACACAAAACTTTGTCCATACTTGACATACAAAAGTATAAATTATTTATACAAACTTTGTTAACATAAGTTATATAACACTGCATTATTTTCAAGGAATGATTCTTGCAGCAACAGCAATGCTCTCAATGCCACATTCATTTGTGCCACGGCGGATTCTGAAGTAGCCATTCTCACCCCATGAAGAACCCCAACTGTTTTTCACAATCCAGTATTTTTCTCCAGTTTTCTTATCATAACCATAGCCTACAGCCAGGACAGCATGATTTGTGATGGAGAACGGATTAAATCGATACTGAATTCCAGTGTGATGATAAATTCCACCCTCATAACTACTAAAATCATCATAAACTTCGAAGGAGACAGCAATTGGGCCATTTTGGACAAGTTCCATTTTCATTAAATCTTCATTACACCTGAAAATTTAGAAATAAATAGAATAATAATCAATGAAGAGTTATAAAAAATATGATTTTAAAAAATTGCAGCATTATAATGGATTTGTCTACCAAATAAGAATATTGTTCATTTATTTAAAGGTAATAGAAAATCATTTAAGTTTCTTAATAATTTAGAAATTATATATACTTATGAAACTTTTCTACATTTTGTAGCATCACATCAATGAGTGTGTTTCTGAGATATTACTTACCAAGCTAACATTTATCTATGCCCACATATCACTTGAATGAATGCTGATGAAGAATGGCAGATAATTGAGCCTTTTAACATATAAATGCTAGCTCATATTCCTCAAAACAGAAGTCATTGAGAAACTGAATAAGATAATGCAACATCTGTAGTAATACTCCAATGCATACTAATACTGTAAAAGCTTTTGGAACTATTACTGGAATGTAAATAAAATGTCTTCTTCCCATAGCATAATTAAATTTCATTGACTTCTGCTGGACTGGTTTGTGCAGTTTCAATTTATTGACTTATAATACAAACCTTATAAGTGTTAACAATATCACAATTAGAACAAACCTCATGTGTTTGCTTACATAGCATTATTGGGTCAGGGCATTCATTCTCATAGTTTAATTCCAATTATTTATCATGTTACATCTCAGCATATATTTTATAAATTTAATTACAGCAGACAACTCTTTCATTAGAATGTAATTTGTATAAAAAAAATGTGCTCAATTATACATAAACAAAAATTAATTTTGTAAGAATATAGATGTTAGAATGAAGCAACTAAAAAGATGTACTAAAATTTATAGGAGGGTATCAAAAAATAAGGTTCCCTATTTTTATTTAACTTTTATAAAAGTACAGTGACGATAATCTAGCATACAGAAGATCGTCCACACTTTATGGAAACAATTTTAGTAATTTATTTTCTTGTTAGCATTTTGAGATAAAACTTTGGAAACTTCAGAATAATTGTCTGCTAATGTTTTCTTTTGACTATAATACAAAATAAAATATTTATTTTAAAAATGGCTCCTAAAACTGATAGATGGCTCAAAGGTTACGTAACTATGCTTTCCAAAGGAGAAATATTCGTATAAAAAAATTATAAAGCAGTGTAAAGTCTCGATCATTGCATTTCAATAAAAGGTATTTATAATGTATTAAATTTGAAAGGTAAAAAGCCTCTAGCAGAAAGTAAAAATGAAAACATAACCATGAAACTTCATCATAAGACTGTTCACACACATGCGACTATAAAGAAAATGAAGTCTCCAATCCTAAAAGAAAATCCGCCAACTCAAAAATTCATTGCATCGAAACTAGGAATGTCTTCTGGAACTGTAATTAAAATCATTCATAAGGATTTAAAATTAAAACAGATCTTCAAACATAAAGTTTGTTTCCTTTTTTAAAACATATTGCTGAAAGAAAAGCAAATTGTAGAAAATTATGTAAAAAACACCTTACTGAGAAATGGAAATTTGTAGTAAAATTTGATGAGGTATGGGTATATTTAAGTGACTGTAGTAAAAGGATATCAATTTTCTATTGCTCAACTGATGGGAATGATTGTACAAAAGGGCTTTGTCAGTGTACAGAAATGTTTCCAAAGGGGTTCATGACAGTTGTAGGATTTTGTCACAATGGCAAATTAAAAAAGTCTCAAATTTAGCAAAAATTAACTCACTTTATTGTCTGCAGAATATTTTAAAACCAATTTTTGAAGAAGAAATTCCAGCTTTATATGGAAAGGACATTGATAAAGTTGAGCCTCAAATGGGCAAATCCTCTTGTCACATGTCTAAGTTGAATGCCACTTTTTTCGCAAAGAAAGAATCAGAAACAGGAATAAAGTGTATCCTATTTAATGAACTATGTGTAAAATCCTCTTACACTTTTCCAATGGACTTTTGTGCTTTTGATTTATTAAAATGAGCCTTAGGAGAATGGTATCCAAGAGCACTGAGTGGATTTTGGAAAACAGTTCAAGAGGAATGGAGTAAAATTTGTATGATGGTACTAAGGAAATGTTCACTTTAGTGAAAAAGTTGAGCTAGAGCGATTGTCAAGAATCATGGCTATCAGATACAAAAAATACAATATTTATTAATAAAAATGATCAAAATCGTTTTCATGAAGTGTGAACGACCTTCTGTATATAAAGATACACCTATATCTTATTTTTTATAAATTATTTGTAGAGGCATTTGTTGTTCCGATTGGTCCAAGGACTAAAAGTTTCTTAGTAAAAAAAGAAGTCTTGACGATTGAGCCAATGACTGTTTAGCCTAATCTAAAAAAAAATGTTATCCTTGAAGATGTTTTTTTTTAAACTTAAGAAACAAGAGAATGTCAGACAATGTCAAATCAGGATGGAGGAAGCAGCAAAAATTCTCTAAGCCAAGAGGTTTTTGCACATCAGAAGTGTCATATATGTGGCCTTGAGTTATTACATAATAACAAAGTCCCTTGGAAAAAAGTAAATCTAGTTTTTTTACATCTGATTGTTTATATATCTGGATATTTAAAAAGCTCATGCAAAAAGTAATTTTAAAATTTACCACTTATCAATACATGCCCAGTGGAATATAATATATGCATAATAAAAACTGAGATCAATATAATTAATTAAAACTTTATCTCGGACAGTTGAATCTCTTTTTGTAAAAAGAATAAAAAAAATTAACAAAGAAAAACTTTTATTTGATAGCATTAGAATGCATCATCAAATATTCAAGATAATTCAATTCAAAGTAATTTTAAATATGAATATTTTTTGTTATTAACAATTTCATTTAACTGCTTCCAAGTTTTGCCATACAGGCACTGTGTCTCAGCAGCTACTGATTTGATTGTACAGTGTACAGACAATCTCATTTCTCTATCACTAGTACTGTTTTTTACCCATATTCTTTCTATTTAATATTAAATTAATAGTATAGTAAAGATGGTCATAGCTATCCACTAAAAGAGGGTAAGTAAATGTCATCAAAAAAATGTAAAGTAATAGTAATAGTACTTTTTCTATACTAATTATACTTTTCTTGTACTTACTCTAGATGTAG
This sequence comes from Trichonephila inaurata madagascariensis, assembly GCA_019973955.1. Classification (NCBI taxonomy): domain Eukaryota; kingdom Metazoa; phylum Arthropoda; class Arachnida; order Araneae; family Nephilidae; genus Trichonephila; species Trichonephila inaurata. The sequence continues at coordinate 889,657 of BMAV01000690.1, forward strand.
CTTCCTTGTTAAGCAGTCATGTAGGAGGAAAAGACAATTTATCTAAAAATTCTTGTTTTTATTAAAGTAAAAAAGTTATCCCAAATGCTTAAAAATATTAATTTTAAAACATTTTCTTATTTAAAATTGTAAAATTAATAAAAAAGTGTGACATTTTTTTAAAACTGAATTCTGGAAAAATATTGAAACTGATGAAGGATTAAAGAAATTTTCTAAATTATCCTTCATATAAATAAAAAAAAATCTAAATAAGATGAACTTTTGTTTTCAAATTTGTATGATAACATACATATGATTGTATTAAAATGCATTAAGTAAATAATATCAAACAAATTGACAGAATTTTATCAGAACTCACCCTCCATAAAATCCACCAACATACTTATAATCAGCAACATAGTATCTTTTACATTTTTTTTCTCGACAAGAATCATCCTTATATTCATATGGGAAACATTCTTCAGCAACAACTCCAAAATCTTGCGCATACTTTCCAGCTATTAAATATGGAAATCCTCCAGAACATCCTGATTAAAAAAAAGAACAGTGGCATACATTCTATTCATATGATTCTAATATTTCTATAGCAACCAAGAAAAATAAATACTAAATTGAAAAATTTATAACTATATATTTTTTAAAACATCTTTAATTAATACTAAAATGCATTAATTTGATGATGGCTACATTATTGCTTGTTATGAACAAGACAATCAAATACAACCAGTAAATTGACATTTTAGCAAAGCATACACTAACATCATAACAAGATGAAAGTAATATCACTTTTAATCCAATCTTGTACATTATATATAATTATACTATTTGGCAAAATAAATATTACATCCCAGATATTCATCGTATGAATGTTTTGTTTTATGACACAAAATCAAATCATTTAAGGAAAAATTATATATATTATGATTAATATTACTGGGATTCAACAAGTAATAATTTTTGTATGATACAAACTCAACACAGATTAATATTTCCTTTATTTCACTGCCCAAAGGAAAAATAAAAATGTTAATTTCTTAGGCAGATACTACAATAATATCCTTATTGGTTCCTTTTATGAACATTTTTTACCATATATATAAACATTTTTTCTTTTTTACTTTATCATCCTATTCTAAATACCTTATTGTACATAAAATCGTAGCCAATAAAAAATATTTCTTTTATTTGGAAATGAAGGGAAAATTGGCACTATTAATTAGATGGCAGAATTTATAATTTTCATGCATGTGTGCTATGAGAATTGTACTTAAATAACTTATCTAAACCCAATATTTATGGCTATGACTAAGCCTTATAACAAAATAATGCATCAAGCAATGAATTAAAGCTTTATCTTTAATATAGAAATACAATATCATTATATTAGGTTGGGGAAGAAGAAATCCATTATCTTTGCATGAAATTCAAGATTTTATTTAACATGTTTTGGATTGTCCGATTTGGGTCAAATATGCACCGTTTTGCTGTATAATTTGTTGTCATTTCAAAGGTACCTTCATAATGCATCTCTCATAGAAGCCTTGGTCCTTATTGGTGAAAAACTCTAGTAATCGAATTTCACAATCTTCTCATCACTCAGAAAGTTTTGCATTGCGAGAAAAAGGTGGTAATCGCTTGGTCCCAGGGACGGACTATATGGTGGATGCATTAAAACTTCCCAACCAAGCTCCCAGAGTTTCTGGCGAGTCACTACAGATGTGTGTGGCCTCGCGTTGTCCTGATAGAATGCAACACCTCTTCTGTTGGCCGATTCTGGCCATTTCTGGTCAATTGCTAGCTTCAAACGGTCCAGTTGTTACCAGTAGATATCTGAATTTAGCATTTGGCCATACGGAAGCAACTCATAATAAAATATTCCTTTCCAGTCTCGCCAAATACACAGTAGAAGCTTCCTGGTCATTAGTCCTGGTTTGGTCACTGTGCTTTGACCATGATCGTTTTCACACAATATTGTCGTATGTTACCCATTTCTCACCCTCAGTCACCATCCGTTTAAGAAATGGTTCGATTTCATTCTGTTTGGCCAAGGCTTCGCAGATGGAAATTTGATCCATGATGTTTTTTGGTTTTAATTGGTGTTGCACCCAAACATCGAGCTTCTTTTTGATTCTAACTTTGCACAAATGGTTTAAAACTGTTTTATGGTCGATCTTTAGCTCCTAGGCAATTCTATGACTACTAACATGCCGGTCAACTTCGATTATTTCTGAGATTTTATCAACATTTTCGACGACGGGCCTGCCTGTACGAGGTGCATCTTTAACATCAAAAACACCTGAACAGAATCGATGAAACCAAAATTTCACATAATTAACTCTTACAGAATCGGCACCATAAACACCATTCACAATTTCAGCCACCTGGTTTGAGTTTTCGCCTTTATCAAAGAAAAACTGTAAAATGTACTGAATTTTCTCTCTGTTGACTTCCATTTTTAACACCCTGTAACTCACAATTGAATGGACCAAACAAAAAAAAAGCAAAAGAATTTTTTTAGTGTGAAATGTTTTCTTGACAACGAGTATAAATTTGAAATTGTTTGATCGATACTTCACAAGATATCGACACTACAGCCATCTGTGGAAAAAATAATGGATTTCTTTTTCCCCAACCTAATATAATTGAATAACTTAACTAATAATTACTAATTTAAAACTTAATATTCAAAAAAATAAAAAAAAGCATTCAAAGTTTTACTAAGTACTAACATAAATACACATCTACCCATAATGTTAAATCAAAGACAAAAAATGAGTGAATAACTCCTTTCTAAAAATTGTTCAAAAATATATAACAATGATAGATATTTGCTTTAATACACAGAAAATCATATTCAACATACATACATTTGTTAAAAATTATAGTTGTTACTTTGCCTTATACAGATCATTTGCACATTATAGAAATATGATTTTAGAATTATTTTCTTTGTTTGAAAGTTGCAATAAAAGTCATTTGGCCCCTTTACTTTTTTAACCAAAAGACAAATTTTATTTTTAAAAATGTCTTTTTAAATTACAGATGTTTGGGGGGTTATGTAAAAGCATAAAGAAAGCTATTCATATTAATAAATTGCACAACTCTAAAAAATTACAATACTATTTCAAAGAAAAAAATTAGCTGAATCTTTGAGGGGGAATTTGAAATGGTTTAACATAAAAAAACTCAAAATGCAGACATTCTCAGAATTAAATCAAGACTTAAGTTTTGTGCGAAAACCCACCTACTGAAAATAGCACTGTAATAAGACTGTAAATGTTGTAAAAAATATATTCAGTGAATATCATTGCTCATAAAATTATTCACAAAGAGATCTGAAGTAATTAAAATTTTAATTTTTTTACAGCCTAAATTTTATGTGCTTTTGTCAAAGCACATTAAAAAAAGAAAAGCTTATTGCAAAAATTCTTTAGTTGAAGATTTGAACATTTGTTTTCTTGAGGAAGTCTGTCATAACATTTCAAATATGGCTCTCACTTAAATAATTATTAACGAAAATGCAAGCATTTTTTTACTTCCATGGAAGAAAGTGATTATAAAAAATAGCTATATAATATTTTAAAGGATTCATGATTGCTACATAACAGCAAGTTTAAACTTTAGAGCCCCCCCCCCCCTCAAAGAATCGATATAGTATATTCGCAATATTATAAAAAGAAAATTTCAGAACAATTATTTCATGAAAAAATTAGACACAAGAAAGACACTGTTATAAACAAACTCTTGAATTACATTTCACAATGAACTGTCACAAATATCATGACAAATCAAAAATGATATGAAATGCATACAATTTACAGAAATACTAATTAAATACACTGATGCTACATGGAAATTTGTGGATTTATTAAAATGTGCTTTAATAAACCAGTCTCTGTATATACAAGATCTTTAAAAAATATAAAAAATTGAATACCTTGAGAAAAAGTATACTTTCAAAATAATAATCAAGACTATTTAATTCCAGCAAACAGGTACAAAAATAGAGTATAAATCGAAAACTAACACAATAATTTCTTTGAAGTAAAAAATGCATACATACATTCTTATACTTCATATAATTCAAATTGCTACTAGGTAAGTAGAATACAATTAAATTTTTCAAAATGTACTTCTCAAAGAACATACAAAAATTGTTAAAAATGTTAAATTTCTTGATTTTCAAATTTTTTTAATAACTTAAGATATAACTTCCATAATATATCCAATTTCCAATGAAAATTTCAGATAAAAAGTAATTATATATATTTTTCACATACATATTTTAAGAATATCTGCATTTAAAATGTTATAAAGTAAATTGACTAACTTCATAAATCTGAAATAATTATAATACAATTTACCTTGTGAATATTTTGAACATCCAACAATGTCTTGAGGAGAAAATACAACTTGAACTTTATTATTAGTTTGTATCCTTAGACGTGATTCCAGCATAGCCATCGATGAAAAGGCATAGCAGCTGCCACAGCCTCCTATACAAGATGTAAAATTTTGAGAAAATGTTAGCAAGCACAACCATTACATAATTTTAAGAATTCTAAAAGCAAAATAAAAAAAACAACTCAATATTTTAAAGAAAAAAAATGAATGAAAATACATTGCTTGCCATCCAAAATGTAACATCATGCTGGGGAGTCATATCACAACAAACAATCTCACTCCTGATTTAAAAAGAAATTGAGAGCAAAAGTATGATGCATTTGTCTAATTAAACTGATTCTAAAATTGAATATACTTGAAGCTATGGATGATATGAAATTAGCACAACAAATAAATTGAATATAAGTGCCACTATTTTATTTAACTTATACATGTAGACTGTTAAGGTACAATTTGTACTTTTTCTGAGATGCAAAATTAACTAATAAACGCAATCATTTTAAAAAAGTGCTACCCTCCGATATCCCCCACTCTGCAATGTGGCCTCTCAAGCCAAACCAATTGCCAACATTGCAAGGGAGGCTGCAAGTAAAATTAAATTATCATATTAAGATCATCTTTGCTGAATGTTAAAGTAAAAGACTTGATTATTAAACAAAAGGGCAGTTCAATTTCAATATGCTCTTTTTTAATTGTTTTCCTGAGCATGATATTGATATTTTATCTTCTACTTTAATATCACACTGATTATATCATCCATACATTATCAATAAACATTACCTTATTGTATATAAAATAAATTTATATTTATTCAGGAGCCTTTTTTCTGAATTGCTCCTATATTATAAAAATAAGGAAAACAGCCTGCAACTACGGCAATACAATTTGTAATTCTTCCATAGACTAATAATATAAATAAGGGATATTATATTATTCATACTTTTCATAAGAAATAAGTATTTCATACTTTGATATTTAGATTAATGTCAAGAGTAAAATAAAGATAACAATTCAGATCAAACAGAAATTTAAAATAAATATATATTCAAAACATGGGGAAAATATTTCCGTTAAATATTAATGAATTAGTAGATTTACAGTATATAATTTTTTAAAATTATTTTTAAAAATATTTTGAAATATAAAATAATTTTGTAACACTATTGACCTTGATCACGAATTGGTGAGACATAGTTAACTCCACTGACATTTCTCCAGTCAAATTCTTGAGGTAAACTATCAAAGAGAGCTTCAGAACCAATAGGAACTCCTGGTCGAAGAGGTGGTAATCTAAAATTAAAAAGGGTAAAATTGAAAATATTTTTATACATTACAAATATTTTCAATTTATCAGATATTGTCAAAAATAAATAAAATCTCTACATTTATTCTGCATTTATGTTTATTACTTTGCTTACATAAAGAAATTAAGGCATAAAACTTTTGGTGATAAAATTTTAAATGCATGATTTATTTGTTATGAAGTTAAAAATGGTTATTTCAATGTTACTGTTTGATTTTAGTATAAATTTTTCATCCACTGGAAAACTTTTATTTACTGTTACAGATATTTTCAACTTATATATTATATATTGTCAAATATAAATAAAATCTTTACATTCTTTTCTTTTTTTTTTAATTTATTTTTAACTTTTAATATTTGTTTTTTAATTTCTTCTGTCATCCAACATCCAGATTCTACAAATCCGTTATGAACAAATTAATCTTGGTCACAGTGCATCATGGGAAAATTTGAAAACGAACTAACTTTTCTCCCCATTTGCCCTGCTCCAAAGTGGGTACAAAAAAATTCAATCCCCTTTTCAAGCTGGTTCATCATATAAATGAGTCTTGAGAGGATTAATACTAGTATTTTGACAACAATTTTCATCCATGTAAATGAAGTTCCTGAAGTCAAAAGGGATATTTTTTTCTTTGGTTTTGCATCTGAGGAAACTCTACATTCCATGTTATTATTGCATTTCACCTTATACAGGACAGAATGATCCAATTGATATTAATATTACATAATTTTTATTGGTTAATTAAGAAATCACTAGAAAAAATAGGTACTTGTGAATTAATGTCACTGCAGCCAAATTTGCACCATGTGAATTATGCTATTTTCTACTGAAATCTGACTGGTTGGGGTTCCCCCCTCCTGATAAAACTAATAAAAAATCTTGTTTTGATATCAAGTTGCAATTTACGGGGCACAAATTTTATTGCGGTGACACTAATATGCAAGTACCAAAAATATGTAGGCCAAGAATCTTGCAGCAATTAATACTACCAAGAAGTACTTTATTTTACAAACTCTACAGGATTACCCTTTTGTATATCAATAAAAACATGTTCTTTCATAATGGTAATTTTTAAAATTAAATATGTGTACCTCAATCATTCCTTTTCCCAATATTTTATGGAACTAATTTTATTGGCGTGAAAGAGTAATCACGCCAAAAAGCGCTTGTTGTCGCTGGAATGGAATCCAAGATGATGGCTTAGCAGCATTAAATCATCAGGAAGATAATTTTAAAGATTTTTTTAAAAATATATTTCAAAAGAAGAATATAGGAAGAGATTGAGAATAACTAAGACCAATCAATAAATAATGAATAACAATATAACACCACAAAATTTGGCATATAACGCACACTTTTAACGCAAAAAATAGGATCGAAATTTACGGGTGCGCGTTATACACTGGGTATAAAAATGAAAGCTTGAAAAATGAAAAAAGTTGAGCATAGAAAAAATAATTAGACTTATACATATATAAAAATACTGTTTTTTGAAAAAAAGACATTTCTTAAAATGTTGTATTTCTAGAAGTATACTATTTTTTTAAAAGCCCGCAATAATACTTCGAATAAATGACTTCAATGAGTATTGCATATGTGTATTTCAAGTTTCTTCGTCAAAAAGGGGGTGCACGTTATACGGCGAATATACCTTAAAATTAAAAATTGCAGCTCTAAAGTATGCGTGCATGTTATACGCCAGATTTTACGGTAATAAAAAGTGACAAGTACCAATAATATTATGCAGTATATAATATCTTATAATATAATTTAATAGTAATTCTATATAACATTCATATAATATGATTTAATAATTATATATAATAATAATGATATAGTTTAGTAGTAATTATAAAAAAGAATAGTCATTGTATTCTAATATTATAAAAAGTATACATAAGAATACTCATATAACGTAATAATTATAAATGAATATTTATAAATAAATTAATAAAAAACAATTATTAATAACGAATACTATGATAACATATAAGAATAATTATATTTTTATAATATATTATTAATAAAATAATTACATAATACATGATAAAATTAATGAATATCAATTAAAAAGTACTGAAAACTTGCAATATTCCAAAAACTGCAAAAATATCAAGGTAACCACATTGTAATGTTATCGCCCATCTTGGCGAACATAAACAACACCTTGGTGCGTGCCCTATAATATTAAACTAGCACCCATTTTACATTTAATCATATTTTTTCTTTTGGGGGGAGGGATGTGATTAATAAAAAAACTAAACTTCAACATTCATTAAAAAAAGGGTACTTCTTTATTTTGCATCGGCTCTGGAAGCTTAGAGGTAGCGCGACCACACTTTGTGAGCGTAATGTTGCAGGTTCCATCCCAGCTGGAGTTGATAGATTTTCTGGATGTAAAAATCATAGGGATGCATGCCACAGGATTAGGTGGCATGTAAAAGATCCCTTGAGTATCAATTTGGCTCTAGTACTCTCAGCAAAATTAAATCACAGCAATATTTAGCTGACGATAGCTTGGATTAAAAAAATAATTAATTTAAGCATCCAAATTTGGTAGCGAAGCTACCATTAGATGGTGCTGTCATATTTTGAGACTTGTGTCTGCAAAGGCTAAGTTTCTAAAAGGCTCATTGGAATAAAATAAAAAACTTTTCCATTTTGCTGTTGCAGCCGATAAAGTTGGCAAAAATTATACAACTATTGCAAAATGGAATATTCTCATTGGTAACCTTTCACTGCCACATTTTTCAAAACAAGTCACAAACTTTTCTCATTAGCTAAGTCTTTTTCCTAATACATCAAAAATGGATGAAAACCCAAAGAAAATTTAGGATTTGCTAGAGCAGAGACAGACAGATTCTTTCAAGTAAAAGGAGTTTTGCGAAAAAATTGCTACTTGTGATACTAATCATGAAATGAAATTGTATTTCAGAAATAAAATCCAATGGTTCAATAAACTTTCAACTTGCTGCAGGTCACAAGTTAAGTCTGCTCAGTGAGATCCGAGCCAGAAAAATGGAAAAGTGCCTTAACAACACATATACACAAATAAGTTCATTAGCTAGTATTCATTATTTATATACATACATAAAAATTTTTTTAGTCTTACTGTGAAATTTTGGATTTTAAACCTCCAGCTCTTCCAATGTGCTCCTCCATGGAAATACCATCGAACTGAGGATAAATAGTGGCAACCCATGATTTTTGAATGGAGTTAATTTGATTTACAAAATCTTTGTCTTGATAAAAGATACTTTCTCCTTGAATCCTATAAAAAATGATTAAAAGTTTATAGTTTTACAACTATAATGAAAATAAATAAAATGTAATTATGAAAATATTAAGTTTCATCATTTAAAAGCTTTAAACAAAATATATTCTCAAATAATTTCAAAATCTTCAAATTAAAAAAGCAAATCTCTCATAACAAACACAAAACAAGCGAGTAAAATCCTATTTTGGTGCAATGCTGTGACGAACTTAGAAAACATGCCAAAAGTGCAGTTTTCAAACTTGAAGCCCAGTGAATGATGAGCTAGATGGTGTGATGCAAGAATAACATACAGCATTATGGGAAAAACAAAAAGTTACTTGCATATTAATGTCGCAGCAGCCAAAGTTGTTCGGCATGAATCATGCCATGATATCAAACACGCAAGTAGGGAAATAGTTAACATATTCATGTGTTTAGAATTGAGCCTTAAGTGGCTTAAGTATAGAATAGGTGGCCCCTTGGATTTGATAATGCAAATCTAGATGCCACAATGAATTGGGCTCTTCATTACTTCGGCTTCACTTCATTACTCACAGTAGTTAAGTGACTCATTTTGATCAGCAAAAAATTTATTTTTGATAATAGGGGCCAACTATTCTACACTTTAACCCCTTTAGTAACCTTATTTATTTTCTTTAGATTGTATGGCGTGACACAAATTTGTAGTACAAATTTGGTCGCAATGACGTTAATACGTAAGAACCAAAGAAAATCTAAAAAAAATGTACATGAATAACACATAAAAAAGAAAAGGTACTTTTTTGATATCAATACCCTACTTGTTTTTGGCATGATTTTCAAATAGAACGAAATATATCTTTGATGGCCAGTCTAATGTTATCGCAATACACAATGTAATGTATCATCCTAACTTGTCAAAACTTTACAATTATCTGGCGGAAAATTCCGTAACGTAACGATATTAAGTTAGTTCCAAAGAAACGTATCAATCTGAAGAGACATCTGATAAAAACATAATTCGATTCCTTCATTCCAAACATATATTCGTTAACAAGCTTACCTCTTCCATATTTCATTTTACCCAGCTTGTTTCAACAAAAACATCTTTTTCATTTACAATATCAATGCTATAAATATAGCGACAAAACATGAGCCAAGCAATCACAGTATTCTTTACTAACTCATTTAACCTTTCACCAATGTCTAGTAATCAAATTAATTTCACGTTTTTTCAAATAACTCAGCACTAAACCACAGCCCAAGTTTCAGTAGATGAAATATATAACTCATTAAATAACAAGTAAGAAAAACACAAATCTCGGGGTGTGTGTGTTTTTTTTTAAAAAATCAAAACAAACCTTAAACCAGAAATAAAAATACGTATTTGTCGAGTTATGGTTAGAGCGTCAAGCCAATAAAAAAAAAACGAAAAATAATTTGACACTGAATTCATTTTTAAAGAAGTAAAGAATAAAGTTTTTAAATTCAAATCTAAAAGAACCACTGCACTCAATTAAAGAAAAAAATTTTTTTTAAGAAATAATCATTATTTTTACTATTCAACGACCGGATTACAACGGTATGACAATCAATTTCAAGTTAATACAATAACCGTAACCGCCACTTTAATTCCAGTTTGAAGTTAAAAAAGCGGTTGGAGGGTTTTTTGAATGTGCTTTGGAAGTTTGAAACTTTTTTTAAGGTAAACAATTATTTTATCATCCCTTCATTTTGTTTTTACCTTTTTAACTAATATTTTAATGAAAGACGTCTTTTGATAAAATCTCAAGAAGTGCTAAAATTGGAATAAGTTTACGTTGAAAATATTCGTCATGGGCGACCGCACGAAACATGAAGAATTGAAGCTATTGATAACTAATCCAAAATCAAAAGTGACCTATCGCCGAGGATGTTTTTTAGGTAAAGGTGGATTCGCACGATGTTATGAGTTTAAAAATACCACTACTGGTGAGACTTTTGCTGGTAAAGTGGTTTCCAAGACTATGTTGATGAAGCCACACCACAAAGAAAAAATGTTCCAAGAAATTCAGATTCACAGTTCTCTGTCTCATCACTATATCGTTTCACTCCACAGCTATTTTGAAGATGATAGCAATATGTATATAATTCTGGAACTCTGCCGCAAACGATCACTAATGGAAATGCACAAACGAAGAAAAACACTAACGATTCCGGAAGTTCGCTATTTTATGCGGCAAATAGTCCTAGCATGCAAGTATATGCATGACAACAAAGTGATCCACAGGGATCTGAAACTTGGAAATCTTTTTATAAATGATGACATGGAAATAAAGGTTGGAGATTTTGGTTTAGCCACACGTATAAGTCATGATGGAGAGAGGAAGAAAACCCTTTGTGGAACTCCCAATTACATAGCACCCGAGATTCTTACCAAAAAAGGACATAGCTATGAAGTTGATATATGGTCCCTTGGTTGCATTATGTATACATTACTTGTTGGTTCCCCACCCTTTGAAACAAGCACTCTGAAGAATACTTATCACAAAATTAAAAAATGTGAGTATTACCTACCACCTAGGTTGGATCGATGTGCTCGACAACTTATTCAGAAATTGCTGCACCCAGACCCAGATATGAGACCTAATTCTGATGCTATACTTGAAGATGATTTTCTCACATCTGGTTACATCCCATCGCGCTTACCTACATCCTGTCTCACTATGCAACCTAGATTCTCTCATAATATGTCAATCTGTGAGGTGTCTAAAATAAGCCGTAATCCATTGACAGATAATGTAAATATTCCAAAAGCTATACCAGAAAAACCAATTGTAACTGCAACAGCTGAAGAAATTGCAGCAGCAAAAATTGATGATATTTTCAAGAACCAAAGTTGTATGCCTAAAGATTATCATTTGGGTGATTTGATACGAATGTTAGATTCTGTAATTCAATGTGATCCGGAAGCACTTTACACAGGGCAACCTGAAGATGCCCAGGATCCGTCAGCTGTTCCATTTGTTTGGATTAGTAAATGGGTCGATTATACAGATAAATATGGAATTGGTTATCAACTATGTGATAACAGCATTGGAGTATATTTTAATGATGCCACACATCTGGTTTTGCTGTCAGATGGAGAAAACTTACAATACATTGATCGCAATAATGAGGAAAAGTACTACACGATACAAACCCATCCACCAGAGATGAATAAAAAGATAACACTTTTGAATTATTTTAATACTTATATGACTGATAATCTGGTAAAAGCTGGAGAAACTGCTAAACCTCGTGAAGGTGACGAAATGGCACATGTACCTCATTTACGAGCATGGTTCAGAACCAAATCTGCTATCATTTTCCATCTTAGTAATGGTACTTTTCAAGCCAATTTTTTCAAAGATCACACAAAGATTATTTTGTGTCCACTTATGGGTGCTGTTTCATTGATAGATGAAGAGAGGAATTTCACTGTATACACATTGCAACTCATTGAAAAGTATGGGTGTTCCCAACTATTGGCAGCACGCTTGCGATATTCCAAAGATAAGGTTGAAAAATTGTACAATGAACTGATGACTAAAGAAAATGCACCCTTTTAAAAGTAACAGTTTTGGGTAAAAAAAAAAATGATATCTTATTTTATAAAGGAATTGATGGAACAGAAAAAAATTTTGGTAAGGTTTGATAAAGTGATTCAGTGAATTGTACAATGAACATATTTTTTAAAACTTGGGATTTAATGTGCTATTTAGTCAACTTGTTTTAATTCATTTTATGCAATTAATGAGTCGCATACAATTGTTACTCAATTTTTTAAATTAATGTTTTATTGACATAGTATTTTTATTGTAGCATATTTTATTCAAATTTTTCTACGTAATCTTTCAAAGTTCATTCCTTGATAAAATTTCTAAGTTACAAATCCATATGTTTAATACTGTGTATTTGTGTTTTACTTCTGCGATATCAGTGAACTTTAAGAAGTTTTAGCTTTTATTCTTTCAATTTGAGGATTAAATATGCAGAATTGTTTTTGACTTGTAAGAATATATACATTATTGATTGCTAATTGTTTATTTTTTCTTTTCTTAAAGTATATTTATTTGTAAATTGCATTAATGAGTAATAAATATTTTTCATATGGTAATGAAAAAGAAAAAAACAATAATTAATACTCCTTACTTTACACATGTAAGTTGGGACAACTTTGTTTTCATATGACATTATAAAATATAGTTGAAAAGCATCATATGATAGTAAGAAATATGGCAAGTAGCAAAAATATTATTTACTGATACCTGAACAAATATTTATGTTAGTTCCTTGTTTAAAATGACTATTAAGAAAGGGATTTTTTTTTCTTAGATTCAAGTACATCTATAAAACATTAACAAATATGCCATATATTATTCAGTTAAACATTAAAAATACACTCGTATATAGTAACTTTAGATTGTTTGATTTATTGGAACTATAATTCTGTAAAATACAGAATTTCAATATTTATGATAAACGAATAGTGTTTCATTGAATAAATGCTGAATTGAATTGAACAATTTTATGCATTTCCTTATTTCTGAATATAGCCAATATATGAATTAGTATTTATGCTTATTTATGTGTTAAAAAGTATGGGTTGGTCTCTGCTTAGCACCAAACTTTTTCCTTTCAAATATGTGTGTACTATTTTATATCCATTGTGTATGATACTTAATATAGATAAATAAAATTTTAAACTCTGTTTTGTGCATACTTTATAATCAAAACCATTAAATTATAATAATTTTTAGTATAAAATTTTTATCAAATTCTAAATATTATAAGTCAAGCTAAAGGACATACTCTTGCCTTTGCATGTCACAATGAATCAAAGTCAAATTATAATGAAAACTTATGAATATGTTTGATGAATTAACTTAACTTTCATGACTGTTAATGAATAAAACAAAATACAATTACTAATTTAGTGCATGTGTACAATACTTACAAATGCTCACGATGATGCTTAGGTGCAACTGAAGGATTAATTTTATGAGCATTATAACAAGCCCAGTTCTTTCCTAAAACATCATGACTCCATCCTGGTAATGTGGAATCACAAAAGCTTGTAACATTTCCGCCAGAATTTTTGTACAAAGAAAAAGCAAAGTATTTTCTATAATTGATGACAACTTCAAATCCTTGATTATATATAAGAGTCCAATAGCCTTTGTTTCCTAACTCATCAACTGCTACGTCTGGAAACAGCAATTCTATTTTAAATACATTTACTGCAGGTCCTGTAAAGAAAATGTGGATAAAAAGATTTGTTCTTTTAATTTGGGTTATTAGAATATTTGCTGCATTTTTTTAAATAATTGCTAAATGGAACTTTCCTTATGCCGAATATCATTTATCTGAAAATGTTTCTCTGTTTATTCTTGAATAAAAATGCATAAGAGTTGGTGAGTATGTGATTTTTGAAGATAAAATTCAGATAAATGTTTATTTCCTCATAAGTATAACTATTTTACAGAAATATTATGTAAGAAAATTAATTATTTTTTAAAACCATTTTCTCAACAGTTTCCTCTCAAGATATAAAATTGAGAAATTATAATATTCTTGTAAGAATATTTGTTAGAAAAATATTTCTGTTTCACTGATACATTGATATACTAATGTAACTGGATGTTCGAATGCTAAATGTCAGTGAATGTAACTTTTAATGAATGAAAAATGAACCATATTTAAATTTTAAGAATTGAGTAAATTAAATATAACTAAATTGTATGTGAATTATATGTTAAAAAGAGTTAATAAAGCTATTAACTTTATATAATGAAACTTACTATTAATCAAATTATTAATTTTCAATATTTTGATGATTTTCATTTAGATATATTTGTCATAAATCCATAAAGTTATCATTACTGTACAAAAGTTTATTTTGTTCTTTGGGATAAGTATCATTTGATAAGTTATTTAAAAATAATTTTTCATTGAAGTTTTCAAAACAAACATTGAATGTTTTCTTCTAAAAACATTCTCTCCTTGTATTGTTCTTCATATTCCATGCATCTCTGCTTAAAATAGTTTTTTAAAAATGACACACGATAAAAAAAAAGTAGTAAGATTTTTAGAACAAAACTTGAGGTTTGGTGATAAAAAAAAAGAATCATTATTAATGAATATATATATATCTTAATTAAAATTATAAGTTCTTTCAACATCTTTTCAAAACTATGCAAAATAATAGAGTTCAAATAAACACAAATAGATGCTTCAAAAAAGTGTTTTACTGTTTACCTCTGAAATTTGAACACTCGATGCTATTATTTCCACTTCTTTCACCCTCATAAAAAGCCCACACTCCACGAATGTCTTCGTATGTGCAATTTGCGGGAGTGTCGGCCGCCGCAAATCCTAACAAAACACCCAACACAGCAAAAACATAAAATTTACTCATCATGGCACTCTTAAAATAAAAAAGTCCGAGGTGTTTAATCAACTGTTTTAAAGAAGCGTTTTTATCGATATGCAAACAATCTGAAAAAATGTTATCGCTATCAGGACTCACGGCCTTTGGTCTAAGTTTAGTGTGATCGGTTTTTTACTGATAAAACTATCTTTCCCACCATTCAGTTTCGATTATCATTCTCGAGCACGTTTATTGTTTCGAAAGGATTCAACAATAAACGCTCATTATCGGAAGTCACTTCAGTTGTCGAAATTTAATTTTTTTAAGATAAATATTCATGCTTCTTAAAACTTACATAAAGTCATGAGTTGGATTTTTTTTTTTTCAAATACTACGTGCCGAGTTCCGGAATAAAACACTCATGAAAATTTATTCTTGAAACTTTTTTTTAAAAAAAATTCTAATTGTATTAAAATGAAAAATTATTTCAAAAGTAATTGCTAATACATAATATAAAAATATGCAAAAGATATTAATCTTAAATTATGAGTATAAAAAAAATTAAACTGCGTTATTTAATTTTAAAAAAAGGTGAATAAATTGTAAAATGATAAGTATTATGTCTAAAAAAAACAAATAATTTTGGGAGAGGATCCTTGTTTTATTTATAATAGCTGGGACTAAAATTGCCCATATCAAAGTGGCAGTTACCAACTTTCTTACTGGTTGGAAAGTAATGGTTCTGGTGGCGTTAAAATAAGTTTTTGTAATACATATTTATAAATTTGAAGATAAGCATATTAAATGTAATGAATAATCTATAATATTTTCTTGGATTACAATAAACAAGTTTTCGGTTTTTCATTGCAAAAAAATTGTTTATTTTGACAATTGTCTGCAATCTTTTAACAGTATTTAAAAAAATTATTAGGTCAAAAGAGCTGTGCGCCAATTTTTTTTCGATATTTATTGTAATTCACAATAGCTCTTACTCCTACGTTAATTGCTAAAATATATTATAAATTTTCTTTTTTAAAAATAATTGTTTCAAATTTTTGAATAGATTCAAGCATTAATTTAAAACTACCTTTATGGATAAGTTTAAAATATTATCAAATTATTCTTATTCTATTTTAATTACTAACATTTATGCATAGATTTTGTTATAAAGTGCACTAAAAAAGTGAGGTTTTCTTATAATATCATTTTAAGTGTAATTTTGTATAGTTCGAATTACAGTAGAACGTTGTTTATCCGAAGCATCAAATATCCGGACCAGTTTTTTTTTTTTTTTTTTTTTTTTTTTTTGTCAGCTACATGTACTGTATATGAATACGTTTTTGAACAGTGCAATGCTCAGCAGTTGTTTCGCGTGAAGCCAAAAGTAACTGGAAGGTCAGTTCAGGGGTACTCAGTGGCACACACAAGGGGGGG